>JASANF010008723.1:0-13003 GCA_030248245.1 Trissonchulus sp. WLG1_4
TCTTCTGTATCACACGTAATGAACAAGATGTTACAGCAGCAATAAGGGATGATTAAAGATGTCATTCAAGCGTGCATGTTATGTATGTGGATCATAAAATTAGAATTAATTTTTAAATGATTATGTTTCTATTCTCCGATATCAGTGCATATCAGCACTATCTTCTATCCGATGTCGACACTCATGTTCCTATTTGTGACATTTGTATTTTGCCACCCAAAGCTAGGAAGTTCGTAAACGCATATTAGGTGGTGTTAACTACTTTAAGGGGGCGCTCCGGGAATCAAGGATTTGGGCCGTATTTTTTAAAAACAGCCAAAATGACCTATCATTCTTGAAGAAAAGTTGCCCAAAATACTATTTCTGATGTTTTGACGCGCATATCTCCATAGCAAAAAATTTGGAAAAAATTGGACAATTTACTGATTTTATTCGACTTTTACACAAATTCAGCAAGTAAGCCAGTGCATCAACGCTTTTTGAGGTTTTCCAAACGGACGATACGTAAATTTTATTAGTCGTAATGAAAAATTAAAACAATTTTATTGCGTTGTGTGCAAAAAAATTGCACAAGAAACCATTTTCAGAAGCAGCAGACTCAAATATAAGCTGTGTGAATACAAAACCAATTTTTCGGCATTCGATTATAAAATGCTGGTAAGATATTGTTCTACAAAATTTTGCACAATTATAGTCTTAGGCTCTGCGCAGTTGAACAATTTTTTAGTTTTTTAAAATAAAGCTTAGAAAATTTTTTATATGAATTTTATTGCTCGGAGTGCCACTTCGAAAACACATAATGACATTTTTTATACGAATCCGACAAAAATGTTAAAAACCAAAATAATGTTCAACTAGAGATGCACATAAGCTACATTTTGGTATATAAAGTGTGACTATACGTAAAGCATAAGCAGAGTTATCGTTTGCCGAAAATTCACTCACGTTTGGTGCTCTGGGAGTCACGTGACATGATCACGTGATTTCAAATTTTGTCTCCAGTGTTCCTTTGTGCCATACAACATATATGTATAGTAAAGTTTGACATTTGCCAACTTTTTTGCCAATTTTCGATGTAACCCCCGATTCCCGGAGCGCCCTCTTAATACAGTGGTCTTGGTGGTCTAGTGGTTAGTATTCATCACTCTGAATTTGTGGGTCGGAGTTCAAATCTCACTGACCACATTTTGTGAGTGCATGTAGGTACGTGACTTTTCCCGAAATTGTTTTAATTTTATTTTAATATTTTAATATTTAGTTTGAAACGTGTTTCTGTGTAGTTTAGCAATTTTGTCTGAAAATAAACTTTGAGCTACTCAGCAGCAAATGTGAGCAGCGCGAAGAACTTGCAAATCTTTTAGCCGAAAATAATGGCCGCGTTTTATATTTCCTGTGGAATATTGACACTCTTAACTCACCAGTAACCACATCTCACTCAGCAGAAGAGCTTGTTCCTACTTTTTTTCTACTTTTTTCTACTTTTGGTTTTTTTAAATTTACATTTTTGGCATCCAAATTGAAATTTTGTCAATGTTTTCAAGTCTTATATACAGGCATTTTGTTTCGAACAACAACACTTTTTACAATTTTTGCAAATTTTTATTTTTTTATAGTTTTTACTTTTTTTGTACTATTTGTCTGTTTTTTTCCACAATTGTTCTACTTTTTTTTCTACTTTTTCAGTTTTTGTGTCAATTATATAATATACTTCTGAAACAAAAACTACTACTGATACTAAACCGCTGCAGGCAGGAAAGTTTTCGTTTAAACTAAAGTTGCCTTAGCTCAGCCTTGGCCGGAGAATTAGACTTCGATACGTTTCTATTAACAAGCGAAAAACCGGCTGTACTAAAACGACTGTAACATCTCTAATAGTAAATTTTGGCGCGAGATTTTGCTATTTTTGAAGTCTACATACCCAGACAAAGCGTTTCTAGACATTGCGGAGTTAGGGAACAGAAAACTTTTTTATGCACAGGTTCTTGAAGCAAAAATACCCTAAGGTACTCTACTAAAAAATAGGTCCACTATCCCCTCCCCCTAACTGCGTTTAACCCGAAAACATTTTTCGGGTTAAATGCAGTTGGGGGGGGGGGAATAGTGGACCTATTTTTTTTTAGTAGAGCACCTTGGGGGAAGCATTTTTGCTTCAAAAACCCCTATTTTATTTTTTGGATTTTCTGAGATTACCCCCGAAGTCTGAACCCTCAGTGAGGGACGTTTTCGCAATTTTTTTTCGAAGCTCTTGTTTTTTCCGTTCTAATCGTGTCTAAATGGTGTCAGATTATTGTTTACAATTTTTTAGAATCAAAACAAAGGCTCTTTCACCGGGTTCCTGCCGAAAAATTGGCCAAATTCGCCAGAAACGTCCAATTTTTGACCAAATTCAAACTTGGCCTTAATTTAGGCTTGGGCTTAGGCTTAGGGCTTAGGCTTAGTATGGGGCTTAGGCTTAGGCTTAGTATCAGGCTTAGGCTTAGGCTTAGGTTCAGGCTTAGGCTCAGGCTTAGGCAATAAAAAATGAAATTTTCTGAAAAAATCCTGCCAGCTTAGCCTAGAGAATCCTGCCAACTAAGCCTAGACGATGCCTTAAAACATCATAACGCACTCAAAACTATCCAAAAACAAAGATAATAGCCATTTTTGGCTTCGAACTTTGGCCTACGTTCACTTCCAAAAACACTGAAAATGCAATTTTCAAGGGGTCATAGCTCAGAAAATCCAAATTTGTGGATAGGGGTTCTATTACAAAAAATGCTTCCTTCAAGGTGCTCTACTCAAAAAAAATAGGTCCACTATTTTTCCCCCCCCAACTGCACTTGATCCCATTTTTCGGTGTTTTGGGAAGTAAACGCAGACCAAATTTTGAAGCAAAAAATGGCTATATTCTTTGTTTTTGGATATTTTTGATTGAGTTATGATGTTTTGAGGCATCGTCTAGGATTAGCTGGAAGGATTCTCTAGGCTAAGCTGGCTGGATTTTTCCTGAAAATTTCCATTTTCTAGTACCTAAGCGGAAGCCTGAGCCTAGGTCTAAGCCTGAACCCTAGCCTAATGCTAAACTATCCCAAATCAAAGATTATTTATCGCCATTTTTGGCTTCAGACTTTGGCCTGTCTACGTTCACTTAGCTTCAATTTGATAAGGTTGTTCCTTCATCAACTATTCTAGTTGTGTTTTCCCGCATATGGTTTTTTCACCGGAAGTTTCGAGGCTTATTACTCAGAAACCTGAGTAGTTAGAATCCATTTTATTAGTGCAACAGTTAGGCGAAAGATGGCCGTTATATGATTTATGATGGAGCATAGGACGAGCCGAAAAATTGAAAATAGGGTTTTTTTCCGGCACCACTATACAATATTGTTAAGGTTTGGTTTGTTGCAGGTGTAACTGTGAGTGAAGGAGGTTGGGTGTCTTGCAGGAATTGAACAGAACAGCTGTCTGTCTGTCTGTGACTATGAGCAGACGCTATGACACCGAACGGCTGAGCGTGTACGGCCAGGCGGGAGGGGAGGAGGAGAATGCCGAGTCACATTTGCTGGGCTCTGGGCTACTGAGCTGCATTTCCGGGGGCACCCCGGTGGCCGAGGGGGGTAGTTCGGGCCACTGGATCGCGCCCCCTGGATTCCCCGGGGCTGGCGGCGGTGGTGGTCTGTATCCCTCCGCGCCCTATGGCTCCCCTGATCCGGTGCTGACGGCCCCCCCTGGGCAAACAGGCGGTGGCTGGTGTTTCAGCCATGGCCCTGTCCCCCGCCCAGAGCCCCTGATGGCCAAGTTGTCCCATTCCGGAGCCAGTCTTCGCTCCGCCCGGCCGCACTCGTTGACCGACAGCTCGGCCCTGACCCCACCGGCGGCCTGGGACTCGGTATACAGTCCCTTTGGCGGGGTGCTGGGAGGGGAGTCCGGGACCGCTCCCCCCGGGATGCCTTTGTCGCGTCCCCCCGCTGCTCATTTGACTCATGCACAACGCTTTGCATCCGTCAGTGCCTCTAGCTCGCCGCAGAACGCGCTCAAGTCCTATCGAGACGTGGCCGTGAAGCCACCCTTGCCAAAAACCACCACAACTGCTAGTATGCAGCAACAAGGTATATACTTTGACCAAGCAAAAAGCTAGGTAGCACTGTAGCAGCTTCGTAGGCCATAGATATTAAATAATTATCGTTTTACGGATGTGAATGTGCAGCAACCTTAGCTTTTTGCGTTCACTACCAATTTAAAATGCTGTCAGTCATTATTATCCATGGTGTGTTTTTTTCAACATGTGTATTGTATATATTATATACAATAATGAGATACAAAAGCAGTAAGAATAACATATTATGGAGCAGTGTTTCAGTTTGCAATTAGCTATTGCTGTTGTATATACATGTACCGTGTGCGCACTATGGCCATAGTGACATGATTTGCCATTCTGTTCTTGCAGGAGGTCGTAAGTGGTCAGTGCCGGTGGGTGGGGGAGGGGGCGGGAAGAGCAACGCGGACGACAAGAGCAAACGCCAGAGCTCGTCGGACAGCAGTCGCTCGTCGCGCTACGGTCTGGACTCGTTCGATGACGCAGCAGATCTGGGAGAGGCTGCGTCCGGGCAGCGTCCGGGCACGGTGGAGAGCTCGGATGCGGTGTTCATTGAAGAACGCCTGATGCAGATGATTTGCAAGGATAACGCCAGTGGCAAAATGGCCAGTGGGAATGTGTTTCAGAAGAATGTGACCACGGGCACGGCGGCCAGTCAGGCAGGGGGTGGCAGTCCGGGCAGCCGGGACGCGACCCCAGGCTCGGGCAAGAAGGTCTTTGACTTTCTGCCCGTGCTTGTCCGAAGGAAGTCATCCAAGCCGGACAATTGCAACGGGACCACAGCCACAACTGCGGCCACGCTGGAGAAACAGCTAGCCAAGGGGGCAGTGCCGGCCAATCTGGTTTGCTACAAAAGCAGCAATGATGGCAGCACTCTGCCGCCGCCGCCACGCAAGGGCTCCGTCAAGGGCGGCTCCGGGCTGTCCAAGTCCGAGGCTGCGGCCCTGAAGAACAAGTTTCGACTGATGTCAGCCGATGGCGGGGGTATTGAGACGTCGACAAATTTGGTGGGCGATACCTCTCGCTTCTCTGTCCTGGAAAGTTTGGCATCTTTGAGTGCTGGCAAAAATGACAAGGCCGAGGCAACGCTAGGCAAGAATCAGGAGCCACTGCTGAACAATAAGACCAGTTTTCGATCCCGATCAGTGACCCGGGGAACAGCCTACATCAACAACGACCTGTCGGCAACAGATGAACAACTGGAGACGACAGAGGCTGGAACCAATCAGCCCTCTGGTCTGGGCCAACAGAAGCCTGGGCTGGAACAGGGCAAGCTGAATCTGGGTCGACCGGCGGACGAAGGCAAGACGGCTAGGGGCGGGAGTGTGAGCTCAGCCGGCGGACGGAAGACCAAACGACGGGCGGACTCATCGGGCACCTTCGAAGGCGTCCTCAGAAAACGCGGTCTGATCGGGGATAAAGCTTTACAGAGTATCGGTAGGTCGCAGCATATATTGTATGTGTATAGTATAGCATATAACAGCCTAAGCTTGTGTTGAGCTTTTTACATGCGACTAAGGTCCAAGCTTGTACGAAATGAGTGAACCCTGATCCGTGATTAATTCGTCAGCTATTGTAAACAGTCTAGCACAGAAAGTTTGGGGTGCCTCTCTAGCCAAATTTTGGAGACCGTCTCTGATCAATCAGAAATACCCTAAATTTTGTGAAATTTTTCCAAAAAAGTGCCATTTTTACTAAATTTCGCCCAAATTTTCGGAACCCTCCTCCCGGCCTTTCGATTTGGGGGGGGGGTTCCCCCATACCCCGCCCCTCATAATGAGTATGAGTTGAGCTTAATAATTTTTCCAAATTCACTGTTTGTGACTGATTTCAGAAAATGCGGCATCGGTGGTTTGGTGGTGGCTGAAGTGGGGCGTGCTGTGGCTGCTGAGTTTGGTGGTGGACGTGGCCAATCAGCTTGCCGACGTCTCATCCTATCTGTCAGTTACTCATTTGTATACTAGGCTTATAACCCATTTGATTTAGTTTATATACGAAAGGGGGGGATCTCCCCACATGCTCTTATACGATATTCTTTCTTATTTTATAATTATACTACACACGCCATACGACCACTACCGAGCCAACCCCCACAAAAGTCAACCACAAGTATAAACAACTCAACTCTAACACAAACGACGAACAATCATGAACCCAGTTCCTATCCTCACATCTAGCGCCCGCAGCAGCAAAGGACATCACACTAGCCACGACTCATCTTTTTTCGTCTCATCCTATCTGTCAGTTACTCATTTGTATACTAGGCTTATAACCCATTTGATTTAGTTTATATACGAAAGGTGGATTTCACCACAAATGCCTTTTCCAAATATTTTCCTTTTTTAATTTTTGTAAAGGAAAGAAAAAATACCGCCTACCGGCCTATACGTGCAGGAGTCTACCACAGGGTTTACCACCAATAAAAAAAAGCAACTGTTACCGTACGTTGTAGCAACATTGTTGCTTTGCTGAGGTCTAGCGTCTTGATTGAGCGCGGGGCCACCGATTAACCACCACCTATCCTATTTTCAAATTTTCTGTCAGTTACTCATTTATACTACTCCCCGGCCCCCCCCCCCCCCCCCCCCCCTACTTTCTTCTCATTACTTTCCCTCTCTCTCTTCTTTCTTTTCTCTCTCTCTCTCTATATATATATATATATATATATATATATATATATATATATATAATATATGGATATATATATATATATATATATATATATATATATATATATATATATATATATATATATATATATGGTGTGTGTGTGTGTGTGTGTGTGTGTGTGTGTGTGTGTGTTTATGTGTGTGGGGGGGGGGCTATTCTATTTTTAGGGCTCGCTGGTGCTACACAGCCCTGCACGTGTGGGTGCTGCGGATGCAGTATTTGCTGTTCGGCCGCGTGCGCTCGTGCTACGACTGGCTCCGGCAATTCTTCGTGCGCCTCAGACATCCCACCTACCAGCCAAAATCCGCCGGTCTTGGCCTTGAGGACAATATTGTCTTACCGGAAACTGGTAGGGGAATAAGGGAGGGGGTCTTGCACCGACATTTTGACTGCCCTTGAACCAAATCGGACAAAAAAGTAGCGTGTTTTGACGAAAAAATTACGTTTTCAAAACTTTTGTTCAAAAACACTGTGGTTTCGCATAAAACTTAATAATAATATCTATTTTTTAAAAATTAGGTAAAAATTGCCTGAATTTGACAGAAATGCCATATTTAAGAGCCCATACTGCAGAAATTTTGCTTGCTCATGCTCTCGTACCCGGACTCTAATTTTGCTTGCCCTTGTACCAAAATGGAAAACTGGCGAGGGGGGTTCGGACAATCGGACCCCCCCCCCCAGACCGACACCCCCCGTGTTAAACTGTGTTCGTGACAGCCTGTGCTCGGGCCAGCTGGGAATATTGCAGAATAACTAGGTGATCTGTCGTACGTTGTTGGAATGCATGCTTGCTACTGTGCAATGTGTGTAGCCCTTTTTTCGAACCATATTCTGAGTATGCATGATGATACAAATTGGTTGAACCAAAAAGGTGGTGCTTGTTTCAAACGTTGATTGAAGCGATAACAGATAGATGAAAATATCGTTAAACTTCGGCTACTGCTACTGCTTAGGACGATTAACCTATGAATGTTAACCTCGGAAGGTATTGATTTGGCGGTGGGAGTATTCTCTAGATGTAACGAAAGGTTTCTGATCGGATTTTAAGATCGCTTCGTAAATCATGATCAGTTTATAAACTTATCTTGATAGTAGTTTATTTGTTTTAGGAGAAGAAGCCATGGGCAGATTATTGATGTGTAAAGGAGAAGACGCTTATTCGTAAGAGCCACTAGGCTGTTATTGGTTGTAGTAGCACCGGCATAGTTTGTAGTTGATAGAATACTGAACAGTCGCCAAAGTTCACTCATTCCCAGGGTTTTACTGCACTAAAGGATTTCTATACCAATGACATAGATTATTTTATTGGTGCAGTTTTTGTCTACATTTTATCTGACGTGTTTTATGTTAAGAAGTTTGATGCATGTTAATATTATGCAGTTTTAGTTGTGAGTCAGTGATATTTTTTGTGACTATTGTTTATTAGCTTTCTGTTGAGAAGTTTGCAGTGTAACTTTTCTTTTGTTATTAGGGAGAGCCATAATCGGTTGCTTATTGTTCGTTTCAGAATCCTTGGACTGCGGGCGGACTGTAGTGACGAGGACATTCGACGCTACTACCGCCGACAGGCCTTTCTAGTCCATCCTGATAAGGTATATTATATGGAATGTAGCGACACTATGACAGCCAGGCTTTTTTGTTGCTCAAAATTTTAGTATTATGGAAAACTCTTTTATTTGAGGTTTGCTAAAATGTTTGTGTGCATCTTAGTCTTTTTATTGGGGGAAACTTGCCAAGAAAGCGATAGGTATCAATTTCAGAAAACTTCGGCCAGAATTCGAGCTTTAGTTTTAGAATATGTTTCCAATATTGTCATTATGTCCCAAATTTTTAGAGTTTCAATATTGAGCAACGTCCTACAAATTTTTTTTACCATTTTGTCCTGTATCATCTTGTTATGTCATTTTGACTCGTTTAACGGTAATTTAAAAACTGAAAAAAGCGGACAGTTTAGGAATCGCTCACTTTGTTAACGCGTGTTCAAAACCGTCTCTGCGAGCTAGTTCAAAACCGTCTCTGCGAGCTAGTTCAAAACCGTCTCTGCGAGCTAGTTCAAAACCGTCTCTGCCTGTGCGAGCTAATGGCAATCGTTCGTAGCCGTAGGATATTAAGGTGCCTACAATTTGCAGTGTATTATTAAGGTTAATTGAATTAGCTTGACTCAAAATTAGTTGAAATCAGGCAGCGGTTAAAATTCTAGAATGAAATGACTGGTGTTAAAACCCCCAGGGTGGATTTCACCACGGTGGTTCTTAAAAACCATGGTTTTTGCTTGCAGTTGAAATTTCAGCAGAACAAAGACCAGCTGTGCAGCAGGTTTTAAATTTCAACTGAGCAAAAACCATGGTTTTTAGACAATTAGAAGATTAGTAACTAAATCAGGCAATACTTAGTAATGAAATTGCAAATCATATTATGCAAACGTACGTAAAACCATGGTTTTAAAAACGACCGAGGTGAAATCCCCCCTTAGGGGGTTGGTAGAGTAATAACCACAAATTCTGCGTATTTATTATGTGATGACGTGTTGAGCCATGGTGTTGGCTGTGTTAATGAGAATACGCCATGATTTTAGAACCAACAGTACGGGGCTGACGAAGCGTTTAGCAAGATTGAAGCCTTACGCCTTCCAGATGGTTATCGGGACGCCGGAGCTCAGACAGAAATACGACTTGGTTAACATTCATCGAACTCAGGCAATGGGGGCAACCCGAGAATTAAGGAAGAAATTAAAAAATAGGAGTAAACGAGCGGAACGAGTTAAAAATAAGTCAGCGGCCTAATTTTAGTCCGTACCCATTTCTGAACTATTACTCTACTAAACGTAATTAACATGCACGCTTAACATTAGCAGTTAGCATAATATATAGCTAAGTTTCCTCGTAAGTCTGACTAAAAAGCAGCTCGCTCAAGTTTAAGTCCGTTATTCGTAAAGGTTTTTGGAAGGCATTTTTAGCATAATTTTCATACCGTTTAATCCGATTAAAATGAGCCCTTTTAGTCCGGTAAAGGAAGGGGCCCAATTTGTTGTTATTGAATTTTCAATAAAGAAATATGTTCAAAGGGTCATGTAAGGGAGATAGCTAACCTTCCATTTAATAACATGCGTAAGTAATAATCTGCAGAAAGTAACGCTTAAGCTGTTTTTTTTTAAAAATAGTTGACGTTTTGCTGAAAAAACAACTGTTGGCGTGTTGTTAATTGGTAATTTATTGTCTTGAATTGATTTGAAAGATTTACTTTACATGAATGATACATTATTATTTTCAGCAAGAATTTGAGACAATGTTAAACAAGCTCAAGGAAAAAGTGGAAGAGGTGAGTCAGGGATGATATTTTTTTGGTATTTCTACGTTTTAATTTTTTACCATATTGTATGCGTACTATCATATCAAGTGAGTACATAATACGATATCGTATAATGATATTATACCAAATATACTCTCTGGAACTGTCTAGTTGTGTTCATATTCTTTTTTGTTGTCAATCTTGATTACTCCTTATTCAATGTCATGCACATACCAGACACATGGCATTTCCTGGGCGGTGAACAATTACTTTTCTGGTCGGGTCCAGCTGAGCTCGTTAGCAAAAAACAAAATGGCTTTCTGAATGACTCGTTAATAATTTCAATAATTAGCCAAAGTTGTCCTTTTGCTGTCATCGAGGACAAGTATGCGCTTGATCGATCAGTTGAATTACAGAGTTGGATTGAGAGTCGAATTATAATTATTTTTCCGTTTAGCCAACTAACCATATTGACCAAATCATGACCGCTAATTTGACCTTGGCCAATAATTCTGCTATAATATTTTCACGGTTAATCGGACATATTATGACTATTAAGGGTAGATTTATAGTTACTTGCAAACGTACTACCGTGCAGCCGGCAAAATAATTATGAAATAACCACGCCACTAATACTATAGGTTTAAAAATCAAAATTGTGTCGTTATTATTTCATAATTTATGACGGCTGATCTCATATTTGACTAATAGTCTTATTCATACTTACAGCCCATATGTCCCTTGAGCGGGCCAAAAGATGAAATAGTTACGCGACTAATAGTGTATAAGATCAGATTGCGGCGAGATTTTTTCAAAATTTTACCTCATGAAATGACATAGGGCTGTACCTGTAAGTATGAATAGAGCCTTATTTGAGTATTTTGTTTAGGCTCTGCACACGATGCACTGTGATTAGGGTTGTAAGCATCGGCGTATATTGCACGGAGCGCGCACTGCACGAGGCCAGATACTGTAGACGCTGTCGGAACTATCACTGTGTCAGGGAGGTCTGTGAACACAAGATGCCCCCTCGCTCAGATCAGAGAGTAATATAATAATCCTGTTATTATGTGCTCTTACTGATATGAAATAGTTTAATAAAGGTTGTGTTGCAGACATATGAAAGTCTGATAAAAATTGCTAGTTGCACCACTTCAGAAAACGAAACATGTGATTTGGTTTCGAAAAAGAATAGATTTTGACTATCAAGCAAGAGTACAGCAAGTAGTCGTAGAAGTCATGCCACAAAAATAAGTAAGTGACGCATCTATATTTTGTAGACTTTAGTATAGCTAACTGGTACCATAAGTAAATAAGTGACAGTATAAAGTTATGAATAGGTCATGTAAATTCCTTCAGAATAATTCAGTTTCACATGTAGGGTCTGTTGCTCAGTCCTACAAGTCGTATAGTGTCAAAAAAGAAGAATGCAAAAGAAGGTGATTCGTTATGAATTTGCTCAAAATGATCAAGTCATCCGGTCTGATTTTTCACTGATTATTCCAACTGTCGGTTTTTTTGGTAGAAGGAAGGCCATGCTGGATCCCGCAAATCGTATTGGTTGTTGATGTTAGAATTACATTTTCATTGGATGTAATCATGATAGTTTGTGTGAGTGAGGTGAAGGCGGCTTCGTTAATTCTAGTGTGACATTCGGGCAGAGAGCCACTGTTTTGGCTTCGTGTGGTACTACTACGCCTGCATGGACGATGCCGTGTTTGATATCACCGAGTGGGCCGGATGCCAGGTAACACCTCTGCGCAGTTGACCACTAACAGTCAATGCAATCGCAACAATTTTCCAAGCCATGTAACCGGCTGTTGTTTAGGTGGTACTTGAAATTATATTCCTCTTGAGAGTTTGTCAAAGTTGGTTATGTTATTATCCTTTTTATGTTGATATTACGGCGACACTGCACGAATAGCCGTTAGCAGAAATAGTATATATTACATAACTCTGATTCTATTTAATTTAGTTTTTGGATAGATGGATACTTCACATCTCAAAACTAATTATATCGAATCATTTATGTTGTATGCATTTCACGGTTGAAAATATTGCTTTTTTATAGTTTTTTTGTGTTCAAACTGTTTTGTACAGCATGGGATCATTTAATAGTTATCTCTAACTTAACGCGTGAGGCAGGTGGCTTTTGTTTGCAGAAGAATAATTTGAAACATATGAAGGCCAACGTTCACCAGATCCAGTACAGACTGATAACCGGCCGAGAGAGACTCAGTAAATTAAACCGCAAAGACCACCGCCACGTCAGTAACACTTAATATTATATTATGCTTTCATTCTTCTGCGTGTTATTGGCTTGTTGGCTTGCTTTTGAAATGATTTGGTTCAATCTCTACTTGTATGAAAACCTTTGTAGCTTTACATGCCTTTTTAGACCCATCAACATGCCTTTTTGGACCCATCATTTTGATAAAAGCTAAGCAATAGTATACGCCAAAGCAAAGAGTGTTATGACATAATGGTATGCAAATAGCAAAATAATATGCAATATGGTTTACATACATGAGACCTGATTGTTTTTAATAACTTTAATATCATATATGTTACTAGTTTTTTGGGTTGCCTACTAGTTGCGAAGACAAGCTTAACTGTTTTGTATCTGAAATGTCTGTTATTATTATTATTGTTTTATGTTTAAGGGAAGCTGACATGGACGAGTTTTTGCGTAAGCTGTGCGGGGGAGTGGCGGGGGCTGGCGGGTCGGCGCGTTGTTCATAGTGTGGACTCCCCCGGCTGCAGCCGACTGCCCCCCGACTTCCACTACAACCCCCCCCTCGCCAGCGGCAGTCGCGGAAAGAAGGCACCCAGGCGACGCAAAACTCGCCGTTAAGGCAACAACAATCGGCGATGAAGGATGAGTGACTGCACTGTACTACTGTAGCCATTAGCCTGTGCTTTTAAGATTACAGATTGACTTGGAGCTATATTCGGTGCTATATTTTAGCTTAA
>JASANF010008725.1:0-49355 GCA_030248245.1 Trissonchulus sp. WLG1_4
TGCAGTATAACCTGCTATATAATATTATATGGTTATTTTTATTCGGAAGTGTAGAAAATTTATGCAATAATGAATTTAAGTCGTTTGAGCTAACTAAGCTCGTTCAATTAAAACCCTAAACTCACTAACTCCTTCAATAATACAGTTAATGCCATCGTTAAATATAGTATTTACAAAAATAAATTGTGTTTAAAACCTACAATCTATATGCAACTATCAGTCCTGTCAAATAATGCAATCTGGCTCCGTATTGTCAATGATAATATCTGTTGAATATTTGCGTTTTTATCATATGATAACTAGTCTACTTTCAAAATTCTATCAGTCACTGATTTCGCCTGAGCTGAAGCAACTACTGTTAGGTAGCGTAACCTTAAATGTGCCTTATCGGGTTTTGTCCGATCATGTGGCTGGCATTACCTCTTACATGTACACAAGATCGCGCAGCTTAGCTCGACACTACATAGCAGAAGGTTCTCCCTCAGAAACAACCAAAATCCGAAAATGTGCATCATTGAAAATTTTCAGCTTTCGAAATTAGATCAGTCGCTCTAAGTCTAAACACTCTGAATTAGAACATTTTCATTCTCAAAATTCTCTAATAATAATAATAACTACTACTAACTATTACCAATACTACTACTACTACATAAGACTACCTAATACTAGGGCAAAAAAGTTTAACTTTTACTTTAACTAAAATTAAACAAGTAGGCCCCAAAAGGGGCAAGGTTCCTACCCCGGTGTCTACCTTTCAGGTTTAAATGAATTGGTTCTCTATTCCATACATACAGAAAGCTATACTTCGTATATATCTTACTCTACTTTATAACTAGCTCCTATTCTTACTTAATCTAAATACGTAGTACGTACAAAAAAGTGCTGCAGGATGTTAAGCATCCCGCTGCACGAGCCATTTGGCTCAAAAGTGACACTTTGATCTGAGCTGAGCAAATCAGCTCTAAGAACAAGAAGCGATAAGCAGTGGTTTCTAATGGCTCTTATATACTGCTGGTGAAACATCCCGGTGCCGAGTTTGAAAAAGTACATTGTTACAGCAGTGTACATCGATTAATGATTTTTCTGCATATACGCAGACAAAAAACAGGAGCCAGCTCCCAAGCTGAAAATACACGTAAAACATACTGGCTATGCAGCCTGCTCAGTAGCGTTAAACGCTATGTGCAGTTAATTTCAAAACAATAGTTCCTTCTCTAGAAGGAACAAAAAGTTAGGGGTCATACTTTAACTTTAACTACAAAAAAGTTATAGGTCTTACTTTAACTGTAACTTTACTTAAATTAAAACACCCTTACTTTAACTTTAACATTAAAGTTATTTAAAAAAGTTATATAAAAGTCATTGATTCTGGGCTTTCCTTAACTTTAACTTAAATTAACACCAGAGCCTTACTTTAACTGTAACTTTAACTTAAATTAAAGCCATGGTCTTACTTTAACTTTAACTTAAATGAAAATGGTCTAACTTTTTTGCGCTACCTAATACTACTAAAATTGAGGTACAATAAAGTATTGAATTTGGTGGCTCTGTCTGGTCCTGGTGTCAATAGATAGTGGCAAACTCTCAAAGTTTAATATTATTTTGTTTCAACTTTTCCGCAACATTAAACAAAGTTTCAAAAAAACTTTACGTAAATCAGTTTGCCGAAAGAGAACTAATTTAATAGTTCAGAAAAGCTGAAAAGCTGGTCATGATTTCACAGAGCTCGGTTCATAAACTCGCCCTTGTCCTTGTCCCTATCATTTTGTCCTTGAGCAATTCCAAGATTACCTGGCCAAATAAACCGATTTTTGGCATGAAGATATTTGAAGTCACTTCCAGACCGAATACAAAAGTTAGCTAAAATGCTTCCGTTATTTCTTCACAGCAGCTGACCGAAATGTGCCCTAGCCCTTCTTGTCCCTCTGTGTTCTTAAGGACAAGTATGAACCGGTCTTACAAATTAAGTACGCCTGAACCAAATGCTTGAAACGGCCAGCCAACTCTCTTTGCAGTATGATCGCACATATCAGTTATTCAGTTAACGGCTATTAGGGTGGATTCATACTTCAGTAGGGTATACGGACAAAGCCTGTATAATCCGTTTTTTTAATTCTTACTTTTTAAGGAAACGCGCATAGCTTGGGCCTAAGTTGCGATTCATATTTTTATGAATAAGTATGTCCGTTTGTCCGTATGCCCGGGAGTTTTGGCTAAGTTGAACTGAAATTAACTTTGCCGGGCATATACCGACAAAGTGAAATACCTAGTGCGGTTTAGTATATATGGATGAACGGACATATGGCTGACGGGCAAAGTGGCAGATACGGTTATTCGGTACGGGCGAAGGTATGAATTGAACGGCCATTCTGCCGTTCAGTTGGTCCAAATATCCATACGGCAGTTCGGTTATTTTAATAATTAATATTAAAAATTGGTATTAAAATACTTTTAATTTCAATTTTTTTGTTAGGATTAATATTTACCTTACTATACTATATAAACTTTCTTGCTAAAAAATAATTACGATAATAACTCAGGATTGGTTCAACACAGAAACGTCATTTTTCGTTATCAGATAGCCAACAGCGTGGCCAAAAATTCTTCTATTCAAAGTCAGTTCGTAAAGGAAACCGTTTAACCGCTAAACCGGTTTGAAAAAAAATAAAAAAATTTCATACTGACATTTTCGGGCTCGAACATCTACTGCGACAAATGTAAGATGATACTATAGTGTCATTTAATTCTCGAATATTCACACCGTCATAACTTGCCTCAACGTTAACGTAAAAACATAAAATTGACGCCTTTCAACTCAGAACAGTAGGCGCTTTTGAATGATACCTTACTTGACGTATACCATTCACGTTTAAACGTTTAAATTTCCAATTCTAAATTATGACGCAAGCTTAACGTCAAGTTAAAGGCCATGTCACCCATCATTTGAAAGCTCTAACAATTTCCTCTCAAATGACGTTAAAATTATTATTCTACCACTTCCGTATCAAAAGTTATGGCCCCTGAAAAATTTCATAAAAGGGGCTGATTGTAGTACAGATCACACCATGGGTGATCAAATCCCAAAACAATTGAAGTTAGGCAAAAATTCCATTTTTTGCTCATTTTTCAAATAATGTAACATAAATAGACTTAAGTTAGATATATACAACATGGTCAAACTAGTCTAAACTAGACGCACTAGACTTGTTACAATATATTTACAATATATTTACAATATATATTACAATATATATATTACAATATATTTACAATATATTTACAATATATTTACCTTACTATACTATATAAACTTTCTTGCTCAAAAATAATTACGATAATAACTCAGGATCGGCTCAACGCAGAAACGTCATTTTTACGTCATCAGATAGCCGACAACGTGGCCAAAAAATTTTCTATTCAAAGTCAGTTCGTACAGGAAACCGTTTAACCGCTACACCGGTTTGAAAAAAATAAAAAATTTCCATACTGACATTTTTGGGCTCAAACCTCTACTACAATGAATGTAAGATGATACTTATAGTGTCATTTAATTTGCAAATATGCAGACCGTCATAACTTGCCTCAACGTTAACGTAAAAACATAAAACTGACGCCTTTCAACGCAGAACAATGCGCGCTTTTGAGTGATACCTTACTTGACGTATACCACTCACGTATAAACGTTTAAATTTCCAATTCTAAATTATGACGCAAGCTTAACGTAAAGTTACAGGGGCATGTCACCCATCATTTGAAAGCTCTCTGCATTTGCTTACAAATGATGCTAATATTATTGTACTATCTCTACGCTATCGAAAGTTATGGCCCCTTAACCCTTGCTTAAGGGGTTGACTAATATTTACCTTACTATTCTATATAAACTTTCTTGCTAAAAATTACGATAATAACTCAGGATCGGCTCAACGCAGTAACGTCATTTTTACGTTATCATATAGCCGACAGCGTGGCCAAAGATTTTTCTATTCAAAGTCAGTTCGTAAAGGAAACCGTTTAACCGCTAAACCGGTTTGAAAAAAATAAAAAATTTTCATACTGACATTTTCGGGCTCGAACATCTACTACGACGAATGTAAGATGATACTACAGTGTCATTTATTTCTCAAATATTCAGACCGTCATAACTTGCCTCAACGTTAACGTAAAAGCATAAAATTGACGCCTTTCAACTCAGAACAGTAGGCGCTTTTGAATGATACCTTACTTGACGTATACTATTCACGTTTAAACGTTCAAATTTCCAATTCTAAATTATGACGCAAGCTTAACGTCAAGTTAAAGGCCATGTCACCCATCATTTGAAAGCTCTAACAATTTCCTCTCAAATGACGTTAAAATTATTATTCTCCCACTTCCGTATGAAAAATTATGGCCCCTGAAAAAATTTCATAAAAGGGACTGATTGTACTGCAGATCACACCATGGGTGATCAAATCCCAAACAATTTAATTTAGGCAAAAATTCAATTTTTTGATCATTTTTCAAATAATGTAACATAAATAGACTTAACTTAGATATATACATGGTCGAACTAGTCTAAACTAGACGCACTAGACTTGTTACAATATATTTACAATATTTACAATATATTTACAATATTTACAATATATTTACAATATATTTACAATATTTACAATATATTTACAATATTTACAATATATTTACAATATTTACAATATATTTACAATATATTTACAATATATTTACAATATATTTACAATATATTTACAATATATATTTACAATATATATTTACAATATTTACAATATATATATATATATATATATATATATATATATATATATATTTATATATATTTATATATATATTTACAATATATACATACATAATGAAATTTCCCTTTCATCTTTTACAGAGAAAATGAGTGAAAATTTTTGACGAAAATTATCTACTATTAGAGTCAATTGTAAACAGTATATATATATGTATATATATAATGATGAGTTACAACAAGATTACGCATTTATATTATTATATTATTATATATTAGATTATATATATTATATGTCCGTTAGACTGCCGTTATATTGGGTGATTCATAACCGCAGATAGTTTTGGAGTAGGGGGAAGGAAAGCCCCTAAATTTAAGAAAAGATAACGCAAACGGGGGAATCAGGTGACAAATTTTAACTTTTAAAGTGTTGAATTTCTATTTTCGTCAGGTCTGTTTTCACTACCTTCTGAACTTCTGAAAATCTAAAGTCCATTTTACAAATTAAACTAGTATTTATGTTCAAACATTCAGCACTTTACATGAGTAATTATATATGTGCTCATTCTAAAAACATGGACATTTTTCATGTTATTCGGCTATTTTCCTCTCGATTGTAGCCGAAAACTGTTAAAACGACCACTTTTTTGCCTAAAAAATGGCTAAAAAATATATACATCAATGCGGGGATGAAAAATTACGTACATATATATGTACAAGTATACACATAATAATATGCAATATGTCAATATATACATGTCTACAGCCTTATCAAATGCAACATTTGAACCAACAAAAAACATCTAAAGGATTAGAATAAATACCAATCTGTCCCAATACAATCGCACATTTGCAGCTGACTGGTTTGGCAATCAAAAATAGCAGCTAGAATGCAGTGAAGCTTGCAGTAACATGCACTGCAAGTCAATTTTAGCAACCAGACACAACTGCTGCTTGCAAACACTGGAACTCAACTGGTTCCAATTGAACTGGTTCAGAAAATTTATGACTGCATTTTGCAGGCACTAAGAAATCTGCGGTCCGAACGATAATGAGTAAACGCTCGTTTCGGCTTGAGTAGTCCATTTCGAGCACAGATGTACATGGGGTTCTGAGGGGAGGGCCAAGCCCTCCCTCAGATTTGAGAGTCCGGGACAAGCCCCCACTCAGATATGATCCATCGGGACAAGCCCCTTTTCTCAGTGCTGAAAAAAGGGTGCACGAAAACTCAAAATTTAAGGAAAATCGCTGTACAATGCTTCAAAAAAGAGCCGAAAGCAAGGAATTGCTAGATTTATCCAAATTTCGGAAAAACTTTCCTAAGTTGACGCGAAAATAAAAAATTTTGCTTTTTTGTCAGTTCCAGCCCACGAACTGTCGAGACGAAATAAATACATGACAAATAAACAAACAATCGGCTTTCTTTCATACTGAGTTGAAATTTTTGCATACCTAAACCTGTAACATTCGTTTGAAACTTAAAATAGTTTTTCACAGCTGAATGAGAACTATTAGCTGCGGAGGAATAAAAACTTTTTTAAATCACCGTCATTTTGCAACAAGCCAGCATAATGACGCAATCAATGAAAACCTTTGAAATAGGTAGGTATAAATTTTCAAACTAATTTGAATCAATTCCACTTTGAGCTGAGACTTTTTTAAATTCCAATTTAAGCCAACTATCAATGAGACACTAAGCAGCTGCAGGGGGATATAAAAATATATATGGGAAGCAGCTAAACTCAAAAGTAGAAAAAACCTGTCTGAGATAAACATTAGCGTGATAGGGGTGGACGTAGGTCGTCGGTACCCGCAGGTTAGATTGGCTTGAGTGGGTATGGTCTAAAATTCACCGTGGTGGGTCATCCGCAGGTACTCAAAGGCTTTTTTCAGACTTACGCAACTGCGATTTTACAGAAACTAATAAGTGCGTGCTACATAAATTCGCCTAGCGTAGCAATGCAACAATCTGCATTGATATGAATTATGTGGCACAGTTGCATCTGGAAAGATAATTTAGACTTATATAAGTATGAATTAAAAACAGTTACATATGTATATATTGAGTATGTATGTATTATATATATATATATATATAGATATATATATATATATATATATATATGTATATATATATATCAGGGTTTTTTTTTCAAAATCGGCACTGTGTAAATGATGTGTAAATTAAAAATTTGCTGTGTAAATTAAGGGTCTGTTGTGTAAATTTTTAAAAAGTGTCATTTTCAGTAAAAAGACGTATTTTAGTATTTTTTAGCAAAAACCTTTTAGTATTTTTTAGGAAAAAGACGCACGCGAAAACAAATATTTCGCCTCCAACTGAACTACATACGAAAATAAAAATATTTGCATGAGATTATATATAATCGGCAAAATTTTAGCGTTTTTGTCAGTTCAAGCGACACGTCGATTCCAGTTATGTAACTCTACGCAAAATATTTTGACACCCGAAATATTTCAGTCGGATTATAAATATGCCCTAAGTTTTCATTGAAAAAGATTTATTAGCAGTCCAATTTTCGGGTCCTTCCCCATCGTCAGTTCAAGTATCCGACAGGTGCCTTTTATGGAATAACTATGCTAAATTCCCC
Source organism: Trissonchulus sp. WLG1_4 (assembly GCA_030248245.1). Classification (NCBI taxonomy): domain Eukaryota; kingdom Metazoa; phylum Nematoda; class Enoplea; order Enoplida; family Ironidae; genus Trissonchulus; species Trissonchulus sp. WLG1_4. The sequence goes on from JASANF010008725.1 coordinate 7,360, forward strand.
TATTTCTCCAACTTAATTTCAAACTCAAATATCGTTGCTGCCGGGCCAAGCCGACCCGCTATTCATACCCTTTCGCGCTGCCCGGGCCGTCTTATTGAGCTTTTTAATGGCGTCTCGCGGACCCCGTGTCCATGTATGGTTCACACAGATAGAGAGGGGGGTTGACCTTTTTCCCTCGAACAGGGACGGACGGAGCATACATGAAAAACAGGCACGAAAAACCCCTCCCCTCGGGGGACCCCCCCCCCCCCTGCGTCAACTCAGACCCAGATCCTACACAATTTTTTCAAATCCGGGTATAAAACCGGGTTAAATGAGGGGATCAAAGTAGTTCGAAGTATTACAGGAAAAATGCCGATTTTCCTCTTAAAAATTTGCGAAACTCCCTCCCGCCGCACCCTCCCTCCGGGGGACCCTCCTCCCTGAAATCGAATTTTGGGGGGGTCTTCCCCCCCCCCCCCCCCCAACTACATTATGGAGAAAGGAGAACACCAAAAATAGAGCAAAGAGAGGAAAAGCGACATTTAAAAAGCAATAGGGCAATCCTCAAGAGGGGCCCAAAACTCGCACATATATATGACAAGCTTATACCAAGAGTAATAGTAGATCAATAGCAAGCCGCCAATAGGAAATATTAATCCACTTCCCGAAGATAACAGCATGTCAGATTATAAAAATTATTTCACTGTCAACTCCACATTCAAGTGCATAAAAACAAATGCTAAAATAAAAAAATCATAAGCCGTTTAACAGCAGAAACTGAAGAACTTTTTTTTTTTTTTTGGTAAAAAAATAAAGCCAGATTTGTGTGCAAATGCAAGGGGGGGGCCGGCCGCTCCCCTTCGGGTTTTTTTGGAAATTTTACAACCAAAATAGGCCGTTTAATCAACTTTTGGGGGAAAATGGGGCTGTGTAAATCAGTGTGTATTTTTATTTTTTGAAACAAAACAAAAACAATATATAGATACAAAAAATATTAAACACAACAAAGACCTATTATAACCCAAATAAAAAAAACACCCAACGCAACAACCCCCCAAACTGTGTAAATTAGGCGGCCGGTGTGTAAATACACCTGTTTATTTTACACAAAAAACAAACCATGCTCATCCCGCTAGCAAAGAAAAATAAAAAACAAAAAAAAAAAATCGCGCACCGCACACACAAGCACTATTAAACCTATATATATATATATATATATATATATATATATATATATATATATATATATATATATATATATATATATATATATATATATATATATATATATATATATATATATATATATATATATATATATATATATATATATATATATATATATATATATATATATATATATATATATATATATATATATATATATATATATATATATATATATATATATATATATATATATATATATATATATATATATATATATATATATATATATATATATATATATATATATATATATATATATATATATATATATATATATATATATACGGTATCTAAAAATAGTACGGCTTGCAGGTGTACGGTGCGGGTGCAGCCAAGCCACGGATTCCTGGGTTTTTACCTTCTCTTCCGTTTTTCTAATAATTCTGAAAAAATCAGCACTTATACTAAAGCTAAGGCGGGGGAAATGACATTATTTACTGTCTTTTTCGATTGTTGTTTGTGTTTCTAGTATATGTTATATTGTGATCTATCCATGAATAATATACATTGTGACAATAGCACATGGTTTGTGATCCATTAAACATTAATTTCCAACCCAACTGAAGCGAAAATATATACTAAAGGCACAGACGTGTATATAAAATTAAAACAAGCCGCCCACAACGCCTATAGTAAGTCTATAGGCTATTAAACCAAGATCAGACAGGATAAATAAGCTGAACCCTCAACAACACGACATTAATTTACACAGAGACCTCCTATAGAGGCTTATTTGAGAGGGAAGAGGTATTATAGCTCTCGCAGGTTCAAGGGTAGAAAGGGGTAGGCAGAAAAAGCCAGGTCCAAATGCGAACCTATTATGTAAATAAGCTCAGGCTTAAAATCTAAAACAAGCCAACAAGTCTAGCACCGAAGAAAGCTGTAAAAATAGCACACATTCACCGTACGTATATGTGGGAAAGCATATAATATAAACGTAGATATAAACAACACTAGGAGTATATACGCTGTTTGTATTAGGAGCATGAGTGGAAAGTGAAGTCATTAGGAGTATAAAATCCGTGTATATATTCTACATAGATACAAGAGTACACAAAATATGTATATATGAAAGTTTCGGAGACATAAGCGGTAGCAAGAGTACAGTTTGAGATCTCAGAACTGTGAGTGAACCAAAAATATCTGTCTATATGCGAGCCAAAACACAGTTGGCACTAAGCAACACAGCAAGATACGTGTGGTATTATGAAAAGCTGAGTAAATGAAGAAGCAGTGGTTATTTTGTGCCGGCGAGGAGAAGTCTAAAAATGGTCTAAAAAATGACCGAAAAATCTAAAAAATGGCTGAAACTGAATGAACAAAAAATCTAGGCTGAGGACTAAGGTCATTAACAGCTGCCTAGATAGAACCTAAATCAGTCCAATACGCACCCTAATTTCATTGCCCCCCCACGAAGTCCACCAGTCCACCATTTCAGCAATAATTATCCCTTTCTCTCCTATCAGTAGCACTCCCTTCTTTTTTAGAAACGCCCTGGCACACTACAACCCCGAGATCGTTTCAAATACCACACAGAATATGCATCCTAGTCCAGTTATAAATATCGGATTACTTTACCTGAGCTACCGCACTATGTATGATCAAGTCTGTCATGGATGATTTTTATAATTTGACAGCTATATATATATACTTCAGGGAAGATCGAAGATTAAAAAATTGTTAGTCAACAATTGGAACGAGGGCTTGCACATTGATCTACAATATTTAAAACTCTTCCCCGAAAAAAGCGGCTGACAAAAACCTATACATATATATGTAAAAAGGTCAATATTTGGAGCCCCCCCTTACCCAGAGCCAAAAAATACCCTAAATTCAGCACATTTTTAAAAAAGTGTCGCTTTTCCCTACTCTTTGCTCATATTTTTGGTGTTATACCTTCCATCCATACATGTAGTTGGGGGGGGATGGGGGGGGGAAGACCCCCCCAAAATTCGGTCCCGGGGGAGGGAGGGGGGTCCCACCAGGGGGAAAAGAGGGGGGAGGGTGCCGGCGGGAGCAAAATTTTGGCCAAAATTTAAGGAAATCGGCATTTTTTCGTAAAATTTAAGCGCTTTTTACCAAAATTTTCGCCTAAATTTGTCAAAATCGGTGTTTTTTGGTCAAAAAAGGTAAAAATGCGTCATTTTTGGGAGGGAGGTGGGGTCAAAAATGAGTTGACCCAGGGGAGGGGGGGTCCCACCAGAGGGGGAGAGGGGTACCCAAAATTTTGGTGCTGTTACATGTATGCTTCCATCCGTACCCTCAGTCTTTCGAGGGAAAAAGGTCACCCCCCATCCCTTCTTGCAGAACCACTATGGATCAGGCTACACAAACGCCATTAACAAGCTCAATAAGACAGCCGGCAGGCGGCACATTATGAATAACGGGTCGGGTCGGCCCGGCAGCAACGATATTGAGTAGTAAGTCGGCCAAATAGCTGGAGACATAGGAATTCTACGTGCTATTATTGGATAAAAGGCACGGGGAATTAGAATAGGGATGGGGATGGGCCGAAATTGGACTGCTAATACGGCTTTTTCTATGAAAACAGGGCATATATATACCGACTGAAAGATAGGGGGGTCAAAAATTTTGCAGAAATATAAATTGAATCGACGTGAAGGGTGAATAACGATGTTGGCGAAAAAGATTTTTAGGTCTTGATTTAATTCTGGCGCCTGTTTTTTGGCATAAAGTTAGGGTAAAGGTGAAAAAGTGCTTAAACTTCAAGTGGTAGCACCTAATGCTAATCTCCCCTAATTATGTGCAGCTTTCTTGTACTACTAAATTTAGTTGACTGAATTTAATTAATTCATATATATTATAATAACTAATAAATTTAAATAATTCTGTTAATAACACAGCATTAGACTAACATATGTAGTGTAGTGAAACTTGCCCAACTTTACAAATCATCAAAGTACGAACCACCACCAAACTGCAGCATACTATTTCATTGATGTGGTGCTATTATGTAATGAAACAAATTTACATCTAATCCATACTCCATACGTGTATGAAGGGCATATATACATGTAACGGGGTTAAAATTTTGCGGGGGCTCTCCGGCCCAATTGTGGGGACCCTTCACCCTCCCCACCTGATCGAACAAAAATACCCTAAATTTTGTAAAATTTTCCCAAAAAAGTGCCATCTTTAATAAATTTTGCCGAATTTCGGGGACCCTCCCCCCGGGCCCTCGAAGTTGGGGGTCCCCCCCCATCCCCACTCATACATATTGTATGATGAGGGCGATAGGGGAACTCCCCCCCCCCCAAATAAAAAAATCAAGGGGCCGGGGAAGAGAATCCCGAAAATTCTGTCTAAATTAAAGAAAGGCACTTTTTTGCGTAAATTTTGCCAAATTTAAGGTGTTTTTCGTCGATCAGGGGGCGAGGTCTCCCAAATCTGGCCCCCCTAAAATTTGGACCCCGTTACATGTAGGGTTAGACCGAGCCGGGAATTTCGGCGCCGAGCCGAGCCGGCCGGCTATGGTTAATTTTGGGTTTTATCAAAATTTAATCGTGCGCTCCGGGAATCAATGTTTTGGGGTACAACTTTTTTTAAGTGACAAATTTGGACTTATGTCAAGAAGCAATCACTCATGCAGTTGGAGGCGATGGGGTAAGCTCCTTCCTAAATTCAGAGACAGGCGAGGGATTTGGGCCGCCAGTGGTAAAAACGCGAACAGAATTAAGCCACAGATAGCAGGGGTCCGGGGGCAGCTGCCCCCAGGAAAAAAATGGAGATTTTTGAAAATTTTGGGCATAATTTAGTCAACTGGAGACGTATCAGAAATATTTTCCGACAAGAAAAGTAAAACAAAAGATGGAAACATCATATCAGACAGTATATTACACAAGTAAGTTCAGCAGAATGTACTCTTGCGGACATGCATTGGCTTTGATAAAAGATAATATTAACGAATAGTATATAAGCCATAAAGTTGCAGGGGTCTGGGGGCGGCAGCCCCCAGAAGAAAATGAGAATTTTTAGAATTTCAGGCCAAATTTCGTCAATTGGAGACCTATCTGAAATTTTTTTCGGCCAGGCGATAAAAACGAAAGGGAACGTTTCGTTGTAGACATTTTCTTCAGGTTCGACCAAAAGAAGAGGGGTCGCGACCCCCCCCCACTACGCCCTTGGCAGTGCAAGACCTATCACGGGAGGGGGGTACCCTAAATGTTTGCTACTTCTGGTGGCAAACTGCAAATTGTGCGAAAGTTCAATAAAAATTCATACATTTTCATATCGATAGCTACACCGTGACGTCGACATTGAAAGTACAGGAAAACCAGTATATAAATCTAAATTTTCTGTAGAATTAGCCAGTAAAATTTTTTCAGATAAAATTCAGAGTCTCTGAATTCTGGGTGAAATTATCTGAACTTTGCCTGAATTATTCTGAAAATTATCTGAAATTCCTCTGAAAGTCTGTAAAATGCTGGAAATTGTAAAAAACATGTGAAAAATGTATATATATATAGCTAAAAAAATTTTACAGAAAATTCAGATTCCTGTGAAGGGCCAGATTTATTTTGACGTCCATTCTCGCCACGAAGCCGGCTTTTACCAACAATATTACTATATATATTATGCATATTTTATACGTTAACTTTTTTCACTTTTACTATATCTGAAGAACCATGGAATATTGCTTATAATATCTTCCCACCGCTTTTGCAGCTATTTTGTGCAACGGGCGCCAGAGTGAGAAATTGAAAAATTTAATAAGCTTTTGGATATTGCAATGCGGACAGCAAATTTATTAAAAATGTCGTTTTTGCAATAATATAAATCTAACACAAAACAGTATATATATCAGGCAAACAAATTGCGCCTAATACACACATATTCTTACATGAAGTAATTCCAATAAAAAAATGGGTAATGCGGCCGCCCTCCAACCGGGATATACCGGTATGAGAGAGCGGTTTATTAACGGAAAAACACAAAATCCGTATATACAGCTCTAGCTTTTTGAATTCTGGGAATAGTTTTTAAACTTTTAAAAGTTAGTTCTTGAAAATTCAAGACTGTCTCAGCTCTCGGCCTGGCTCGGCAAAATTGCCGAGCCAAAGGCAATTTGCCGAGCCGAGCCGGCCGGCTCGGCAGCCGAGCCGAGCCGAGCCAGCGGTCTATCCCTAGTTACATGTATGATTCGAAAAAAGGTTGAAAGTCCAATGCAAGCAAAAGGAAAGGGCGGCATGAAAGGTGTCCGCTACCTCCTCCACAATCATTATTTCGCCAAAAAATGGATAACTTTTTAGTGCTAAAATGATCACAAAAAATTGAAAACGAAAACGCAAGTTGGTGATTTGACCAGATCAAAAACGAAGCCAGTCCAATATTCAAGTTCTCGAGACTTCTCGAGTCCCATAAAAATGTCTCATTTCCAAGCTATTACCATTGTTCACATGCCAGCAACGACGTAAATAACTCTAGAGGCTGACTCAGGCAGCAGATATTTTTTCCGAGCTCACAGACAGATAGACGTAGAGTCTGGGTCGCTAGGAATTGGGGCCCCATTTGGAGGCTAGATAGATAACTCAATGTTTGATGATATGAATGAAAGTAGACTGGAAGAGAATGTATGAATGAAAACTGCAAGATACGCCAGAGCCTAGGTGAATAGACAATAGGTTTTCTAATAAGCCGATAACACTACGCTTGCTATAGCTATATCGTAAATAGCCATCAGCTAGAGAGACAAGGGGTAGACTACTTTGATCTATATACGTATGTATATATTCTTAGGAATAAAGAAAAGCAATTTATATTTGACCTTAAAAACGTGCAAAAATAATGTTATGGTCATTGGTTACGCTGTATATATGATACATGAGAGCTAAGGAAAAAAAATGTGCTAAAAATGTGCTAAAATGTGCTTAAAACTACTTAATAAACTACTTATTACTTAATTAATTAAATTTAACTAAAAAATACAACAACATATATACACTGTTTAAGGTATATACGAAATCACTAATGAAATGAAATCAGTAAAGCCGCCCCCCAATGGACAAGGTTAGCTTTGCAAACTTACAGACAATAACATCATTGCTGAAATTTGACCGAATAATTGCGGATGGGGATCTATATATGTAGGCCTCTACAGTTTGCCCATTTGTCCACAAGTCGAAATCACAAGGAAACCTACCAGACTGCAGATACGACCGATCATAGCTGGGAGTATCGAATTCGGCAGATGTTTTCCGCTCCTTGCGAGGGTGACCCACAATAATGTCATCAGCTGGGTGATCGAATACTTCTAAAAAATAAATTACTTACCTTACCGAAAATTGTTATTATTATCATTATTTACCTTCCGCCAAAAAGTGTAAAAATCTTTGGTTCTAGCCTGGGGGCTGCCACCCTCAGGCCCCAGACCCCCGTCATAGTGACTACATTTAAAAAAAAGTGGGCAAATAAGCGGACAAGGTGCGACCTCCACCCTCTTTTAAAAATCCTGACTACGCCCCTGAATACAGACAATAAATACATAAAAAAAGTTGCGTACGTAAACAGTAAGCAAGAAAAACTAGCATTAATATTTTAGTTTTCTCAATATAAATACACAAATATATATAAATACTAACTACACTATATAAGTGAAAGTCCTAGTAATAGTATAAAACTTTACCTGAAGACTTATCGACTGCCGTTGGCGGCAATTGACTAGATCTAAACAAACCAAACAACATATAATGGATCAAAATACGGTTCGTGAGGCTTGCATTTGTGACACGAAGACATTTGCAACAACGAACAAAAACTAAGAGCCGAGTATACAACCGACGGGGTATATAAGCCAGACACTAAAACACGAATAGTAAATAATAAAAACTGTCGAGAATCGAAAATCTGAATACGATTTTATATTTACGAGAAATCATCAAAATAGCAAATAAAATCAATACACAACTTAAATCACACGCTGAACTCACTTGGACCTGTGTTTGAAGATATTTTTTGGCATTTTATTGACTTTCCAGTGAACTCGTTTGAGCGCGCTGCTGCCCGCAGAACTGGGACTGGTGGGGTCGCCGATGGCCGAGTCCTCAGACGCCCACCGGGCCAGCCCATTTTGGTTCAGCGACGGATCGGCCGCGGGTTGGTCGCCGGGGCAATTTTCCTTGTCCGAACGGAAGCGTCTCAGCCGCAAAAATTCGCGATATGAAGGCCGTTCTTTTCCGGCTTTGGCCGAAGCAGAGCCACTTTCGCTGTCGGAGGAACAGTTGGCTTTCAAGGAATTTTGTTTGTTCTCCAAGGCCTAAAATACAAGAAATATTACAGCAATTTCGTAAATATTGGAATACATATACATATTACATAATTTAACACGGGGGTGTGATCAGTGGCGTATCCAGGATTTCGCAAAGGGGGGAGCTGCAACCGGGGGGGGGGGGGGTGGGGTGCGGAGCAACGTGAGCCACCACATTGAGCAGTTAGCCACCGCCGCAAAGGGGGGGCTGCGACCATCTAAGGGGGGGCTCAAAACGCTAAGGGGGGGCTGCAGGCTGCAGCCCCCCCAGCCCCCCCCCCCCTAAATACGCCACTGGGTGTGATCTCTGGGGGAGGCAGCACAAAAACGTTGGCAAACTCGGCTTCTTTTTTTGAACATTGCCGCTCTAAAGGCGGGGTCCACGGGGAGGTCCCAAAAAACTAAGCAAGAAATTTCAAGGCGAAAAGGCACTTTAGGCGAAAATTTCAGCATTTTTTCGAAAATTTAGCAAAACTTGGGGTATTTTTTCGTTTATCAAAAGGGAAGGTCCCCAAAATTTTGACCCCGCAGCCGTTACATGTATAATGTCATACCACATTGACATTATTATTTATTATACATAGCATAAAATGATTCATCGCTTAACAGATGCAAATTTTAATTCGAAGCTGTGAATTGAATACAGAATCACTACTTCCAGGTAAAATTTGGTAAACTGGTCTACTGGCCCACATCTTTTAAAAAAACGGTTAAAATCGCTAAAGATGGTAGGCGTCTGAGGCAAAAACCTCCCGTCTCTTGCTGAGAAACAAAACGAACCAGAATGGACATTCTGCAGAAATCCCACATTCGGTAGCAAGCCAAACCATAGCTAAATAAGCTTTAATGTAGTTACTGATAGTACCAACCTAAATACTATATAAAGTGAAAATTAGAAAAATGGACCAACTTTAATTTGCGATTGCAAATTCTGATGTGTCGAACTAGAATCTGTTCCACCATTGCTCATTTTTCGTTTTTTTCGTTTGCTTCTCACACGTCTCTCTCGTGTACGCTGATAAACCTCTTCTTCGCCGGATTCGACTAAATGTTCTTCAGAATTATTATTAGACTGATCCGAGTTTTCAGGATCACAATTTGATTCCTCTTTCTGTTTATTTTGAAATTTTCCGTTGTAGTTTTCCGAAATTACTTCCGATTGGCCTTCTTCGACAGTAACGGCTGATTCATGTTCGCTGTAATCGTCGTTGGTTTGAGTATTCTTGCTCGAAGTTGTTTCGTCCGCACTAAAGATGGAGAAGTAATAAAGTAATATTGTTACTATGGCGTAAAGCACTCCAAGCCACAGAGCTAGACCGTCCCAAAGCAACCATAGCATCGGGTGGGGGCATGTAATGAAGCAGTTAGCTAGGATAAACCATTGGTAAAAAAGTTACACCAAACCAAGATGATATTTGGCTCAATTTTTATGGATTTATTTATCAAACTTAAAAGAAATGTGTAGTTTCGCTAAAAGATTAAAATGTAATGGTTTAATTCAATAAAGGTAACAAGAAAGGTCACTATTTATTTTTCATTAAACTAGCGTAACGCAAAATTTCTCTTGTTCTTGAGTGATAGAAAGTAAATTCCACGAAAAGAAACCGCAGTCTGTTTCAAGGCAAGAAGCAAACAAAATTTGGCTATATATTGAGTGACTGCAATCTTTTGCTGCCGTTTTAAAGCTTTTCCAAGCTTACCTATGATGCAACGAAACAGTTGGTGCCAATTTAAACTTCGTGCAAATTTCTCAATGAAAAAATTCGACTAAAACCTTCCGGGCTGGGTAGCTTGCAGTGCTTGCCCGTTCAGGTTTATAATTAAAACACCAATTTTTTCTTCCAGACAGACATAAAAAGGGTGATTTGTCATAATATATCGTTAAGGTAAACTTGTTATTTTACTTTTTGGAATCAAATATAATCTTTGAGTGACCATTCAGAAATGATAAGTATTATTACCTACAACATTTACTCAGAGTCTATATAACTCTGGTGTATTGCTAAGTAATAAAATTTGTATATTTTATTTATTTTCTTAACTTATTTCCCAATTTTCTTAATCTGAACGCGGACACTGCAAGGTTGCCTGTTTTTGGTCCTGCTTGGATCCAATGAAATAAAAGTAGGCTGAAGCTGCCTCACCTTTCAAAAAATAGGAACTTGTTGTATCAAATAAACTAAAGGGTCAAGTCCAGCTTTGTTCGCGCAAAGTAGTTGAAATCAATTTATAATTTTCACAGCAGCTGACCAAATCGTCAGCACTTCAAGGCCACCCAACAACTCAGAAAAGTGTCAAAAAATTTAAAATGCGGCCGATAAGAAATTGGGGTTAAAATCAAAGACTACAGTGACTGAAAAATTTAGAAATCACAAACAGCCCACACCAATGCTAGGTGACTTCAGGGTAATTATAGTGATAACTTAAAGCAAACAATAACAATCGGTAGCTAATCGGTAGCTAAAAATGACCTGTAATTTAACTGCCAATTCCCAAAAGCTATTAAATTTTATCAAAAGTTTATAAACAAAAAATCTCACAGCTGAAAGCTCCCAACTCAATTGCTCGCTAACCCAATAAAAACAGATCTTCAAAGCTGATAAAAGAGTTATTAAAAAATCGAAAATATCAAAAAATTGCCAGCAGCTGTGGAATTTGTAACTTTTGAATAGTTAGGCAGCTAGAATAGGAAAAAAGGGGGAGGACGCTTACCTTTACACGTGCAAGGAGGTAAGACAAAACAACTCTCGCTTTTAAACTAGTTTTTAGGCTCCCAGAATAACGTCATAAAAATGTGGAACAAAAAACGATATTGAGTATTTTTAGTCATGTTTGAAAAATTGAAATTTGGAAACGAATTTGTTTTTCCGATGTAGTTGAAGATGGTAATAATTTTTACTGTTTTGGCGCTGGCTTACTGTTTTGTGAGTCCGTTATAGTAGCTCACCTGAAGCTAATTTTCAAAATTTAAAAAAACAACATAAGAATAGTTGCAAAAACGTGCCACAAAATATAGTCGCAGTCTGTTACTTGTTATGCTAGAATACACATTGAAAGACGTGTCAGACTGTTTTTTAATCGTTTATTCAAAATTCTTTTATCACAAAGCAATTATAAAGTGAATTAAATACTCATTTTACCTGCTACTCTGATGTCGCTTTTCTTCGACTCTCAGCAAACGTTTCTTATTTACAGTTTTCTGTTTACTGCGTTTACCTAAAACAAAAACAATAATAACAAACTCAATCAGCGGCAATCTTCCAAAAGTAGGTGTCATGGATAACTACCACACTCCCAGCACTTTTCACTATATATTTCCTAGGTCTATGTTCATTTACTTCTCAATCTTTTTATTATTAGGCGAAGCTTAGGGTTAAAAATGTAATCTGCTAAATCCCTGTCGCCGATTCTAACCTTGTCGACGTTTGGCTGCTTTAAGCTGATTATTATTGGAGTCAGTAGACCTGTGACGGCGTGGTCTGGGCTGATCTCTGTGGTATATTCCCGAGTAGAACCAATCCGAGGTAGCTCCTCGAGTAGAGTTCACACCATGCCAATCCACAGCTCCTAGAAATAATACAAGAAATGTAATTAGATTAGATTACATGACTAAAATAAGTCCGTTTAGTCAGTCTGAAACTTCGAATCCGATAAATCCGAAATCCAATTCCTAAATTCCAGATTTAATTAAGTCTAATCCGTTAAGTCCATTTTAGGAATTGGCCCATAGAATAGATTTGAAACGAGCTCTTCTGCTGAGTGAGGAGAGGTACAATGTGATGTAGGAGTGTCAATATTCCACAGGAAATATAAAACGCGGCCATTTCTTAAAAAATGGACTTTTTAAGCTGCAACATGTTCTTTTAATATTCAATGACACTAGGACAGTAATGATACCTTACTTAGCTGTCGTTACTGCTTATAAATTGAAGTGCAAAATTTAAAATATATACGTGATTTAAAAACGGTTTCAGAAAAAAGAAGTCTCGTCCTGGACTTGAACCAGGAACCTCTCGGACGCCAAGCGAGAATCATTGCACTCGACCAACGAGCCATGGAGCTGGCGTGCTAGAAGTCAAACATGAGATGTAACTGTTGCTGCATAGTTTACATGGATAAGCTGAAGAATTTGTTAATGCAAATAGTTATTAATAACCAATCCAAACTTTGTTTGGTTCCGCAGCGGTTTAGTTGGAATAATTATTAGAAGTTACGTACCTAGTTAGTTTAAGAAAAATTGTAACTTCGACTGTGCTACATCCACAACGTTTGCTGATTAGCTCCGCTGTTTATTATTCCGCCAACAAAAACAACCAAGAAAACACTTTCCCGCAGCACCCCACCCCCCCCCCCCCCCCCCCCCAAGAAAAAAAAAACCAAAAAAAAAAAAAAAAAAAAAAAAACAAGAACCAGGAAACCACGAAGCCCCCCCCCCCTCCCTTCCCTTCTTTTACAACAGCTGCAGGTAAAGCGAACACTTTAAGAGCGGATGTTTAGTGGTTCGAATCCACTCCGGCGCGTTCGTTTTTTCATACTCGCTAAGTTTGGAGAGAGAACTGTAGATTGGCTGGCTAAGTTCGAGGTACCTGCCTTTCCTGTGTTATTTAAGAGGTACCTGCCTTTCCTGTGTTATTTAATTTAACACAGGAAATCTGACCTACCCGAATTAACGTGGAGAGCTGGGATTCTAAATATAGTATATACGCGGCCCCTGAGGGGGCCGCGTAAAAAATCTAATTGAATTAGATTTAGATCGACAGCTTCGTTTACGGAAATCTACAATATAATTGTCTGACCGTGTTTATGCTTCTATTGGACAGCGCTAATAAGTAATCGGGTCAGCTAATAATGGTGTGATGGTCAGCACTCTGGACTCTGGATCCATTGATCCGGGTTCAAATTTCGGCCAGGGCCTAATTTTTTGAAAAAATACTTTGTCAATTATACGTGTGTCTTCGATTTGGCTTGTTATTTATAAGTAAACTAAGACAAAATTTGACAACAAAAAATTGTTAAACTGGAAAAGGAAAAATTAATTAAACTCTTGGAACGTGGAATACGTACGCGCCTTTCAGTTAGACTGAATACTTAAGTGCTAGCTGGGCTTAAATGTAAAAAATTAAAACAATTCAAAAAAAATTATGCCGAAATTTGACTTTTGCGGTGACTGTCTGCCGAATCCAAAATAAAAATTTTACTTGATTGAATTTTAATTATTTAATTAATAAAACAGCAGATCTAGCTATCTCATAACTACATATACCATAGTTCTTACGTAAATTGCTTGTGATATGGTTTTCAAAAATATGGTACATATCATAGGTCTTTGTTCGAATTCCGCATAATCGAATGATTACGACAAAAACTTAAGACTTGTTGCTGGAGAATCGAACATAATTTGGCCTACAGCCTAGCTCATTATTGTCCTTAAGGACACGGAACCATGGTAAAGGACAAATTTTAGCTATCTGCTCATCATTCGGTTGATCTAGGCATACGAGAACAAAATGCCTTTGAATAAATGTTGGCACATTTAGGGACCATTTATACTCACAGCCGTATGTGTGTTCAGCCGACAAAATTGACAAAAAAGGAGTGAATTACAGCACAGTCTTATCTGATACACATTTGGTGACGTGGAAGTGAGTATTTAGAAATGGTGTCGGCTGAACGGACAGACGGCTGTAAGTATGAATCAACCTTTAATCGCTTTCAGCTTTAATAAGGAACAAAATGACAGGGACAAGGATAAAGGACGAAAATGAAGCGGGTTTAACGCATTCAAACGCCAAAATTTGCGCACGAAAATTCGAGAGAAAAAACCGAACTTGCTCTGCTAACAACATGCTTTAAGGATTGACAAGCCGAAAAAAGGTCTTGTAAAACTTTTCCGCGGCAAAATCAAACAGGCAAGCAAACGCCATAAACGTGAAGACGTCCTTCCATATTTGGCGTTATTTTTGCAAAATCAAGGAACATATGATATAGATCGATAAGCCAGAAAACATTACTAACGTCTGACCAAAAAACTGCTGCTTTTCGGCGCAAAAATTTAGGCAACTGATTGATGACTTCAGGTAGTTTTTTGGCAAAATTTTTTAGGTGCGCTCAAAATTTTCGATTAAAAGCTCGAGGTTTTCGCAAAAGTACCTCAATTGAGTCATGCTATAAATTAAAAGCTACACTGGGGGTCTTTAATATTTTCCCATTGTGCAAATTTTGTTCTGTCTATCTTGCTACCTTAGGAGTAGGATTAAAGAAATTTGAGAATAGATCGATATTTTGTTGGTGCATTTAAAAACTGCCGTGGCCGGTTAGCTCAGTTGGTTAGAGCGTCGTGCTAATAACGCTAATGTCGTGGGTTCGACCCCCACACTGGCCAACATTTTGCATGCAGGCTTTTTTGCAAGATCTGTGAAAAATAAAAAGGCCCAGATGAGAAACGGGAGAGGTCAAAAATTCTGGTTGTTTTGTGGACCAGCAACTCTAATTCATGTTTTATCCAAACGACTGCAGCTACACTTTGACTTCGGAATCAAGTGACTCTGACTCCGCTTTGCCTCCAGATTCCGGAGCACGTAATTTTGGTCGGTCCTGTAATGATATTGTGAAATTCAGTGCCTACCTACCTAACCACTGACCAAATGTTATGTTATGTTATGCATATGTTCAAATGCAAAATTTCAAAACATAACAAACTTGTCATCTATTTTTGTTGGAGTTCAGTTTGGTACCTACTACCTATAAAAATGTTTGAAGAAAATGAAAAGTTTAATAGACGAAAATATAAATATTGAAATATTTAATCACTGCAACAATCGGTTGGATACAATACCTACTACAAGCCTCGCAAGCTACGGTTTTTCCTGCTGCCCAAGTGCTAAGTACTGGGCATATGTGATAACTTTTTTAAAAAGTATCAGTTATTGATAACTGGTTTAATTCCTCAGGGTTAACTTTTGAAAATATTTCATCTACCAGTCTGACTCCAGAGTCCTGAAATTCGTCTGTTGCGTAAAGAAACAAAAAACGTAAAAAATTTGGCCAGTGTGGGGCTCGAACCCACGACATTCGCGTTATTAGCACGACGCTCTAACCAACTGAGCTAACCGGCCTCGTCATGAGTATAGTTCTTTGCCCAAGTCAGCTCACTGCTAATAATGTGGCTGGTTCAAAATACATGCTTTATATAATGGTTAGGTTTGTAACGTAACGGTATCAATCAATCAATCAACACATGGGTATTATCTATCATGCTGATGCTATATTTAACTTGTGGATTTCACAAAGGTAGTTTTAGTAAATCATGGTTTCACTTTTGTTTTTATATGATTTGCAGTTTGCACGTACAGTACTTGCATGACTTGGTACAATTCACGTGAGCTTTCTTAAACCGTGGTTTCGTTTGTGTTGAAATTTCATCCAAACAGAGACTTTTTCTGCTGCAGGTTTGAACTGAGCCAAAACGACGGTTTAAGAATATCTGGGACATTCGTAACGAATCAGGCAATATTTTACAATAAAATTATGTATGTGCAACTCATGCATAACGTACCTACGTAAAACCGTGTGAATTAGTAAAACCGCCTTTGCGAAATCCACCCTACTATGTACTCTTGGCGAAAATTATTTATCCTATTTGTAATGAAAATCAGAACATTAAACGCACTTGTAAACTAATACGGACATCAGGAAACAACTCAATAAGCAGTGCTCCACTTGCATACAGCCTCCAAAAAAGTAGCGATAACGCTACGCACACCGCAAGTGTCGTAACTCGTTACGCAAGTTGGCGTTTTGACAGAAGCTCATCAGATGACTCGCTTCGACATTCCATCGATGCGCACTCGTTAGGCTGGTGAAGTGTTTAATGAATATTGACATGACCAAGAGTACACAATAGTGTCTCACTCTTCTTCTATAAGATTACATATATATTATTGCTCTTGATAGGAGTTATGTGATGCTGTAGCTGTATATTGTGTAGTGTGTGGGTAGCTGGACAGTTGGTAGATACATTTGCTGTGGTTGAAACCCAACATATTTCACATAGGAGAAGGTTATCCGTATTTAGGTAGCTAAATAGATTATTAATGATTGTATAGAGACTGACAGGCCCGTTAGGTAATACTACTACTAGTAATACTAGTACACTATTAGTACTCAAGGTAATCAAGGTAATCTCTTACATTAGATTTCAGTGAAAGCTCTTTTTTGCAGCTAGTACTAAAGTTGCAGCATACCTAGTTGTAGCATTTTATGAAACTAGATTAAAATTAAAATAATATTTTATTCATTCAAAAATGAGCATGTTAAGACTAGCTACCACGCTGGCTTGGGGTTTTGTAAGCCAACGTTAGTAGTTAGGCTTAAACTAGGATTTTTGAAAAACTAAGTAAAAACACAGCACAAATTTTGTTTAGTTTACAAAAAATATTACGTCTTTGCTGTGAGTTTCAAATTCCTTGCAAAAATATGCTTCAAAATCATATCGTTGAAATCGTTAGTATAAACGTTAGTATATACCTTAAAGCCCGGTTCATACCCGTCCTTGTGCTTGTCCCTATCGTTTTGCCCTTAAGCGATTTTAAGAAAACTGCCGGGCCAAATAAGCCAATTTTTCGCTTGATTACTGCTGGGGTAACTTGTAGATCGTATGCAAAAAGTTAGCCGAAAAAATGGTGTCAATTGTTCACAGCAGCTGACCGAAAATTGTCGTTGTCCCTGTCCCTGTGTCCTTAAGGACAAGTATGAACCGGGCTTAAGAGGACCACTGACCACTAACTAATGAGTATAGCTTAAATTGTAGAGCGCTGATCCGCGGATTCAAAGATGGGTGGTTCGAGAATCTATTTATTATTTATTTTATTTTTCTTGACAAATTAAATAATCAATAAAATGTGTTTTATTAATCGATATTTATTTTACTAAAATCACTCCATGTTAGCCCTTTATTATTCAAGTGATTGCTAATGCTATTGTTTTTGCTGTCAAACCTAATATCGTGATAACAATTTTTAATGAAAAATACATACAATTAAAAATAAAAAAACTTAATTTTACACACAAAAGTGAACATTTTTCATTAACTCACCGAATAAGGCAGGAAATAAAACAAATACAAGTTTGCGAACAAAAATACCAAAGAAACACATCGAGAAGAAAACGTATGCAGCTAAGTCAAAAAAGTTTACACAAAACTTTACAAAGAAGTTTTCACTGAAGTATCGCTATGAATTAGCTAGAATCTTTTCACTTACCGTTAGTAGCTGGAACTTGAAGGACGCTCATCAAAAAGCAATAAAAAGCAATTAATAGCAGTGCGAAATGCAAGAGAATATACTCCTAAGATATAACCTACTGCAGAAACAGCAATAGCTTACATATAATTATTGAAGTATTAAGCAAGCAGTATTGTTGAAGATGAACTTCGATCAAAATTTAGGCAGTTTTACCAGAAAGTTGATAACAACTCGAATATATATTCATATACAACTTATGCTCACTGTCCTATCCGTTCAGCCATCAAAATCACGAAAAATCATACGAATTGCAAATAACATTAGATAATATGCTTTGCGCGTGACTTTTTCGTAATTTTGCCGGCTGAGCAGACATGAGACTGTTAACTGTAAGTATAAATCGACCCTAACAAGCTAATTTGAATGATTTGTTAAAATCAAGACTATATTTTACAGTTTGATTTACTTTTTTTGTTCCCGGACTAGAATTTTGGACCACCTTTTTTCGAACACTATTTTTTGCATTATTCAAAACTTTAAAACACTGAATAAATATAATCGTCGAAAAAATTATATTTATAATTACAAACTATAAGATATAAATCACATCTTACGAAACATTCCTTTAAAGTTTCCAAAAAGTTAGCAGATAGGGCAAAAAAGTCAACCCGTTTTTATTTAAGTTAAAGTTAAAGTTAAAGTTAGGCAAAAGGCCCAGTTTAAGTTAAAGTTAAAGTTAAAGTTAGACCACTAACTTTTTTCAAAGTTAAAGTTAAAGTTTGATCTCCGTTTTCGTTAAAGTTAAAGTTAAAGTATGACCACTAACTTTTTTAAAAGTTAAAGTTAAAGTTATACCCTTAACTTTTTTAAATAAAGTTAGATTAAGATTCGAAACTTTTTTAGTTAAAGTTATAAAGAGTTGTTTTAGACAGATAAACATATCTTTCAGCTTTTTACTTAACCACACTGCGTAACTTTAGTGAATAGACATTAATGGTTGAGCCGAGAGTTGGGAATAGAGTTCTGCCACTAGCAAATTTCCCGGGCCGGGCCCGGCCCCCCCACCCGCCCAGCGCCCGCCCCCCGCGGCCGCTCGGAGAGGCCCGGGGCCCGCCCCCCGGCAGGCCCGCCCGCGCTCCCGGAGGGCCCATCACGGCCCACGGCACAGACTTCATAAAGTGAGAACTTCATTGTGTGTGCGTCTGAGTGTAGTATAAGTGCCTGCGCACTTGTAAACATCAACATACATATATGCAATGCAGTCATTGTTCATATGTTGCTGAAGCTCGAGACGGCCCTGGGCTTGCGGATTTCTAGGCCCGGCGGGCCGCGTACGGCCCGGGGCCCGGGCCCGCTCGCCCGCGCCGCGTCGGCCCGGGCCCGGATTTTACGGGCCGGGCCCCGGGCCGGGCCCATTTCTGAAAAATCTCTCCGGGCCGGGCCCGGGCCGGCCCGGCTCGGGCCCGGCCCGCGGCCCGCGGCCCGCTACAGGCCCAGGCAGAACGGGAATGCCAGAAAACTCTCCAGAACTTCCGCAAACTACTAGAAGTAGTTTTCCGGACATTTCCAGACTTGACCGGAAAATGGACTTGACAGGCTTAAAACATTTCCCAGCTGGATGAAAGTTTCTAATAAACTGTTTTTAAAAAGTGACCCCAGTGGTTACTGTAGTCCGTGAGGGTCAATTGGGTTCATCGTGACAAAAATAAACCCCGGGTTTCAAGGGCGGACGGTGGGGGATATGGGGAATACATCCCCTCTTTTGCCCTGAGCAAAGAAAATTTTTTCGGAGCCGCATACCAAGAATAGCCGGAGATTCATAAAATTCGGCCTCAAAATTAAAAACTTTTCTCCGGAGGCTGTTCGCCTTCAGAACGAACGCGCTAGTTAACTTCGCATTGCGGTTTCATCTGGCTAGGGCTGTTAAATCTTCAACATTACGTGTACCATCCTTTAATGAATGCTATTAAATAAAACAGTTATCGTTATGGGCAAACCAAGGGCATAGTGTTTGTAAGCGTAAATCGCGGCCCCCGGGATTTCGGCCGGCCGGCCGGCCGGTAAAAGCCGGCTGCC
This sequence comes from Trissonchulus sp. WLG1_4, assembly GCA_030248245.1. Taxonomy (NCBI): domain Eukaryota; kingdom Metazoa; phylum Nematoda; class Enoplea; order Enoplida; family Ironidae; genus Trissonchulus; species Trissonchulus sp. WLG1_4. The sequence goes on from JASANF010008725.1 coordinate 27,154, forward strand.
GCCGGCCGGAGTGGCCGATTTTTTGGACAAAACCTATTATTGATCCAAATCCAGCGTGTCATTTTGGCATAACTTAGCCTGACGGATTGTTATGCCGGCCTAATTTTATCAGTCGGTTGAATCGGGCTGGCCGGCTGGTGTTTTTAACCGGCCGGCCGATTTTGACCGGCCGGCCGGCCAGCGCCGGCTTTTTTGCGACTGAAAATGAGTCCCCCCTTTCGTTTTTATAGTCTGGCCGTCTCCAATTGACCAAATTTAGCCTAAAAGTCACATTTTCCTCAATGTTTTATGAGGGCTGTCGCCCCGTGACCCCAGCAATTTTGTAGGTTAATGATCTTTCGTTTATTATCTCGAATCAAACGCGAAAGTATTAAAATTGCTAAAAAGTATATACATTTTAACTCATACGAAAATTCGAGAAGTCATTCCATCAAACTTTTTTCAGGGTACGCCGCTGTTTTCAAGACGTAATTTATCAAAACAGCATAGCCGACTTTCGAGCACAAGTCATAACGCAGTTAGTAAATCTAGTAAAAAAAGTCAAATAAGGTAGAATAACTTATGCCGTACCCCCCTTTTTTGCGGGTCACGGTCCGCTTCGAATTTGAGTGCAGCACCTCAAAATACTCCTGAGAACGAGAACGTCTCTGGGTCATTTTGTAGGTTGTACAAACCGTGGGGGGTCACAGGGCCACAATGGTGTCACACTGTTCCTATGTACTCTTGTTAGGGGTAAAGTGAGCACCTGATTACGAATCTGCTACTTAATCGCCTAACGCCTAACAAACGACAGATCCCTTAATCACAAAGTTGCAACAGTCCCCTGCTGGCCCCCAGAAAAAATTAAGCTATTTTTCACATGTTTAGACAAAATTTGGTTAGCAGGACTGCTGAAAACGTATCAGAAATTTTTTCTGACAAAAAAATAAAACAAAAGATGGTAACGTCACATCAGACATTCAGACAGTGTATTACTCGTGCATATAGACATTTAAATGCAGCATAATGTACATGCACAGGCTTTGATGAAAAATAATAGCCAGGAATAATAAGCCACATAGTCGCAGGGGTCTGAAGGGGCAGCCCCTAGAAAAAATTGGGGGAAATTTTTTATTTTTAGGCCTAAGTTGGTCAGTTGGAGACGTATCAGAAAATTTTTTTGAGCGGACCATAAAAATCAAAGGGGGGACCCTGGTGCAAAAAAAAATCACTGGGAAAAAGTTTCGGAAGGGGGGAATTCCAACCGCCCCCCTGGGTACGCCTTTGCCCGACATGAGATCGAAATCGAAGTGGTGACATCAAACCTTACAACTAGGTATAGACAAACTTGGTATCAATTCAATCACGCAATCGCATATTTTGACAAGAAAATCTACGATCACAACAGTTTTTGTTGATACAAGTTGCGTACATTTTTCGCAAAATATTGTATGTGGGTCAGACCCTCGGAGTATCAACTACTTGTGGACTAGCGCTTTTGACCACTCAACAAACGCTAATTCGAAGGGTAGTGATGTTTAGTTAAAACTATTTTGAAGGAAAGTACTAAACAGACATCAGGGGTCGTATTCTCAAAATTACCTGCAGGTAAAGTTAGGCTAACTATACCCACAGGTAAGGTGAAGGTAAAGTTAATTCTGTGGGTAAAGGTAAAGTTAAAATTGAAAACAAGGTTAACATCGGTGGTTGAGGTTAAAAATTTGCACAATACATAAACTTTAGCTGCGAAACAAGATAAACCACTTTTCTGGCCCGAATATTAAAAGTAACCTTAGCTATCACGTTGGTTTTAGTCATTGTTTGAGAATACGATTTTACCTTCACCTTACCTGTGGGTAAAGTTAGCCTAACTTTACCTGCAGGTAATTTTGAGAATACGGCCCCAGACTAGACGATCAAGTCATTCGTATGTGTATCGAGTTTAATAATTACCAAACAAAAGCTCTTAAATTATAAAATTTTGACAACTCAATAGTCAATACCCTAAGTGACCGATATTTCATTAAAAATTGTAAAAAAGCATGTCTTCAAAAAAAGAGCAGTCAGTTCCCATACTGACTTTACGTGTTAATTATAGTCGCTGGACAACATGGAGCTGCTACTTTTACACTATGCAGTTGCAGAGATGATTCTCTAAAAGGATCAATTATACCACTACACTACTTCAAAAATACAATTATATGAGCCCCTTAAAATATGTTGTGAATGCGTTAAGCTGAGCGGCCTCCAGTAAAAGTAGGTACCACTACCAACAATTACGGACTACGGTTGTGTACAGCGTCGGAGGAAAAAAATTAAATTTGACAACGATTTTGGTTAACTAGAACATCAATTAAAATATTTCTTAAATTATCTTACCGTAAATCAAAAAAGTTATAAAAAAGTTTAGATTCAAAATTTTGAATAAAAGTTATAATTTAAGTTAAAGTTAAGAAATTGGAGGAATTTAAGTTAAAGTTAAAGTATGGGTGCTTGAATTTAAATTAAGTTAAAGTTAAAGTAAGACCCTTAACTTTTTTGAAGTTAAAGTTAAAGTTAAAGTAAGACCCCTAACTTTTGTAATTTTAGTTAAAGTTAAAGTTTAACTTTTTTGCCCTATTAGCAGAGAGTTTGGTAAGTAGTTTTTTTAAGAAATGAAAACGAATGTATAAAAAAACTTTTGTTCTGCACCTTCGGTTCATTAGTTCAAATAGAGTGTAAGTTGTAACGGAATCTTTTAGGTTGCAAAAAAAGTAAAAAGTAAAAAACATTTCAGGGTAAACAGGTATATAAAATAAAACCCAAACCTACATAAAGTCTCAAAAAAAGTTTTATCTACAGCTAACTAGCAGGGAAAAATCGATTTACATCATGTCACATAACAAAATGCTTTTGAGTACAAGTACTTACTAAAACCCTCAATTAAAAACAACACATGGGCCTTTTAGTAAATATTACTAGCGTGTAAAAAGTAGCAAATTCACGTACGTGACTCAGTTATACGCTCGTTGAAAGCACGTTGCGTAAAGCTACTGCAGTCTGCTGCGGTCATATGCTAAAGTTGGTTGCGAATTGCAAAAAGTTGCAGCCTCAGTTTTCCTCTGGGTGGCTCTTGCCGTCTGGACAAAGCTTTAGTCGTGACTGACACCGATATGCGCCGCCAAATCGGGTGATTTTCAGTAATTTAACTTACTTTTCTGGGGTAAAATTAACTAAAATATGCTGAAAAAATGCTGTTAAATAAAACAAATATGCTGGAAAAAATACCTTTGAACTGAAGGAAATTCCATTTTTTTGAAAAAAGAATAAAATCAAAAATAAACAAATAAAAGCACTATACAAATATAGTGAATGAATGAAATAATGTAACTAAAGAACTATATAAATAAACTGTATAAACAAATAAGTATTTGGCATATTGGTTATCAAATTTAAATTTAATAACACATATATTTATCGCATAGATTATTATTTGTCAAAGTGCAACACCACTAGAAATAAGGAGAAGAATGGTAGAAGCATTTAGAATGCAACTCGAACAAAACACAAAAACTTTTCAAAGTGATAACAATAACATGTCAGTTTGCCAAGTCGGACAAGTATAACACTCAACTGACCCGTACGTCTTCAAACTTTTTGTTAAAACTTCTTTTTACTTCAAACTTTCCGTTGTAAACTTCGACAAAATTATGGAAAGTTTGTAAGGAACATAATGAACAATATTGTTTTTTGAGAAGGAATTTGCAGTCGAGTTAGTTTATTTTATATAGCTTTCGACTTTAATCATTAAATTAAATTAAATTCCATCAAAATCTATCTGGAGCAGAACCATTTTAGATATTATTTTTTATTAGGTATATTGTATATACAAGCAAACTTGAACAATGTCAAAAAATATGTGGTGCAAATTTATTCAACAAATCGAAGCAAACAAAACATACTTATATTTCATCAAGAATATGTCTAATTTCAGCACAGCATGCAAGAGCCAGTGGTGTTTTGATTTCAGGAAAGCCACCCTTAGAGTTCTGCCCGGGCCTGTAGCGGCCCGCGGGTCGCGGGCCGGGAGAAATTTTTCAGAAATGGGCCCGGCCCGTAAAATTCCGGGCCCCGGGCCGTGCGCGGCCCGCCGGGCCGTAGCGGGCCCCGGGCCGTGCGCGGCCCGCAGGGCCTAGAAATCCGCAAGCCCAGGGCCGTCTCGAGCTTCAGCAACGTATGAACAATGACTGCATTGCATATATATTGAATTTTACAAGTGCGCAGGCACTTATACTACACTCAGACGCACACACAATGCATTTTCTCACTTGCTGAAGTCTGTGCCGGGCCAGCCTGCGGGTCCTGGGCCTGCTCCGGGCCGGCCCGCGGGCCCCGGGCCGGGACCGGTCCGGAAAATTTGCTAGTGGCAGAGCTCCAGCCACCCTCATTTCACGACATTATTTTTTCGTCACTGTGCCAAGTCGGGTAAGGACATACAGATTCTACAGACCAGTACATTTAGGTCTTAGGATAACAGTTTGTACGGAATTTGTACCAAATACCTTATCCCAAATTTCGAACTTCACCGCAGACGACACTTTCGGCCGATTGCAGCAACTTGTTCCTCAATTGTTCCTATGTTCGAGCTATTCCAAATTTAGAATAGTTATTCTCAAGCTCCTACTTTCTAACTTTTTCACTGCACCATTAGAGAACAGCTCGAGAACAAGTAAGCTAGAGAATAATCGCTGTTACGTATGAAGCAGACGCCTGAGCGGCTGGGGCGAGTGTTTTGCATTTGTACAAGTACGTACAGACGACTATGGATATGCAAAACACACGCCCCAAACAGACACAACTTAGTCATCTAGGTCATCTCCAAACAGACAAGTGGCGTGAGGTGAATTGTTTCGTCTTCTTCACACACCTCTGAAGAACTATGCCTAGTCATGGGGACCGCCATGTTAATAACCCTAGCCGCTGCACTACTGCTGATGCTACAATCCCGACCCTGAAATTGCTCTTGATTCCCGGACATTTGCCAATACTGGCGGCCTATCAGTGGTCGCGCAAATCAATCAAACAAATCAAACTTTTTATAGCCCCCGCGCACAACACCCCAGGGCCACACCTCCTTTGGCAAACGAGCTAAGCGATCAGACGGTCTAAAAAGTTTTCCTTACAGAAGGAACAAAATCCAGTTCCGTTTCAATAATAAAGTGCGGGAGAAAATTTGACAAAAAATGAAGTCACAACGCTATCTGCGGCTTAGCGACGGTGGCAACGCGGACGAATTGCTCAATGGCGTCGAACGAAACATCGAAGCCCGGAACTAACTGGCTTATTGCTGGTGCTATGGATGTGTTGACCTTAGACTCTGGTGACAAAAAAACAAATCAGTGCTGCTGAAGAGCGGGCTGGCAGAACATCTAGACGCAGTTTCCGTACGTAGCCTTTCCAGTGAAGGCCCAGCGGCGGCACCAACGATGGCTGTGCCCGCCTTATCGCATTAGAACCAAACCCTGTATGAGCGTACCCGACCAACCTCCAAAACTAAGTTTACCCAGACCTTGGTGTATGCAGTATTCTTCAAGCAAGTTCACTAATTTTTGAAAATTTTCAGGTGATTCAGTTAACAATATCATATCATCAGCATATAAAATAGTATAAATGCGTGCATTATGTAAATGTACACAAGGGACAAAATTATAAATCAAATATTGTTCAAAATCATCCATATACAAGCACAAAAGAGAAGGTGATAATACTGCACCCTGTTGCACTCCGATAGTTGATTTAAATATATGTTTTTTTTTGCGGGTTAATTTGTACAGCAGTCTTCTGTTGACTCTGTCAAACGCTTTTGTGAAATTTATAAAAGCTACATATAAAGGTTTTCAATGACCAAAAACCGATTGCATTCCGAAGACCACCACTGTTTAACACTTTTGGGTGAACGACTAGAATTTGCGCGCATTCTCACAGGGAAAGGCTGTTGCAAAATATTTTGTATTTCGCGAACAACAAAATCGATATTGCGCTGGTTTTGAGCTGTTTGGCAAAGTTTTATTAGATCCTGAATTTTACGCTTGCTACTTTCTAAGTGAAGAAATTTTAAAAAAACTTCTTCTGTTTCTGTTGACCAAATTATTTTAAATGCACATGCACTTATTCGCTTGGAAATTTATATTGGAAAATTCGCTTGCTGATTTAAGGTGGTAGTAACGATTTCGACGATTCTTGCATAACTTATGTAATTCTAAAGTAAAATGCTTGATACTTGGTGTGCTAGTAGTACATGTTGTCCTACTATATTGTGCAAAAAAATTTGGATGACTTGCTTCTAAGTTGAGTTACAGGTCAAAGGTCGTTTTTTAGGCCTTTAGTCCACCTTATCGTTCAGCTTTTTTAAAATTCACCCGTCCCCTGGACTGCCTAGGGTTCAACTTTTGCTTGGTGGGTGCCAGTTGTACTTTTTATCTTACACATTATTCTCCTAACCTCATGCAGTCGAGGTCACGTGACCTCAGAAACTGAGGGAAAGGGTTGAAATGCACAATTTATCGAAAATGAATTTTTTATGTTGCTAGGGGTAACTTGGCCACCCGAACACTAATACGGAGTCCATTTTTATGTTGGACCCTCCAGAAGTTCACTACAGCTCCTTATTATCTCATATGTGAAAACGAGCCAATTATAAAAAAAATGAGTATGAGATATGATGGGAAATTGGGTGTCCTGATAACGATATCTTGATTTATTTTCAAACAAATCTTGCATGCAGTCTCCTAAACCCCCTAGAGAGCATCCTAAATTCTGCTGTCTTAGTCCCTGGTTTTCAAAGTCGACAAAGTGAGACCATTACTAGGCACTACTCACTCTAAGTTTACATACCACTCTGAAGTAACACCCTTAAAAACGCAGAGTCAGTTTCTGAAACGCATTACACAACACATATGGCACAGACCTTTACTGAACCAAAGATAAATACAGGGCCCGTATTCTCAAAATTACCTGCAGGCAAAGTTAGGCTAACTTTGCCCACTGGTAAAATCGTATCATCAAGCATTGACTAAATCAAATGTGATAGCTAAAGTTATCGTACAGATTCCGGTCAGAAAAGAGCTTTTACTTGTTTTACAGCTAAAGATAACATATTCTGCAAATTTTTAACATCAATGGTCGATATTAGCCTTGTTTTCTACTTTAATTTTACCCTTATTCACAGAATACCTGAATATACATGAATATACCTAAACCCACTGTACCTTCACCTTACCTGTGGGTAAAGTTAGCCTAACTTTACCTGCAGGTAATTTTGAGAATACGGCCCCAGAACTTGTACAAAATACAAAATACAATACAGTACAAATTCAAAACACCAAGACGAAAAGTTTATGCAAATTAAAAACTAATCAAAGTCATTTTTTCCGATCCAAATGCCTGCGAACTCATCCAAACTAAGACGCTCCGCCTGAAATGCAACAACGACGCATAAGTAATCTTACTGCGTGTAGACATTGTATTGGCATTTACAATAGCATTGTTTGGCACAAATAAGCGACCGTGCTTCTAAAGTACAAAATACATATCATAGGTACCCTCTTATATTATCTAAACGTCTAACTTCAAGTTTATGGTACGTCTCTAGGCGACGAAAATTGTGTGCCCCCCGCCAAATTGACTTATGTTGCCTTTGGGAATAATATATGTTATTTATTTGAGAATGGCAAGTAATTTGTATTCTTCCTCAACTACTAGAAAACGTCGAAATCGTTACTACCACTTTAATGGTAATACGGGTTTGTGGCGATATTTTAAATAAATTGCAAGGGGGCGGTGAGATGAAAACTCTTTTTCACCTGTTAGTACAAAATTAAAATCAGTATCGACAGAAAAGTTTTCAAGCAATGGCAAAGTTCTAGTACAACACCAAACATAATCGACAACACTTTCAGCATTTCCAAATGTACAGTGGCCCTTATTTGTAAACTCGCCGATGCCAGAATCATTCCCGTAAAAACAATTTAAAATTATTAAGTTTGCTAAACAGCAGTATCTAAGTAACTGATTACCAAAATTGTTTATGACACTATCTTTTGACGTTCGAACATATGAATTATAAACAGCATCATTATAAAGTGCAGTGTCGTAGCCACTATCAATTAGGGGCGTGCTAGGTGAACAGGAACCGGTTCTGGCATTAAAATCACCTAAAACTACTACATTACAGTCTACTAAGGCAATTACTGATTTTTGAATAATTTCTTCGAAAAGATCATAATTGGCAGCCTGATGTCGAGGTGAATTGTTTGGTGGGATATAAGATACACAAAGCAATAGATTTCTGTCATAACCCAATTTTTACCAGAAATTTTCAGCCACTAAAAATCAGGGTATGAAAGTTCTTGCAGCACGCATACACCACTAGCAATGCTTTTTTTGACATTGTTAGACAGCTATGCCGTCGGAATTCCCAAAAGCATTCCTACTGTAAATTTTTCTATTTATGTAAAAAAGGTCATAGTCTGGTAAGGAAATATCATTCACTTGGTGGTCATGTTTCCAAGTTTCTACAAAACACATTACATCAGAATTATCATAAAACTTTTGAAATGAGTTTATCAATTGATAAATTTTGGATATTCATATAATTAATTTTTAGAGACATTTTATACAATTACATTAGCTCCAAGTGACAACAATATCAGCCAAACAACAGGTAAGGTGCAGTTGCGCGCTTAAAATTATCAAAAACAACATATTTTTTGTTTTGAAACATGACTCCATTTTCAAAAAAATATGCTCTTGGTTTGTTCTAATCGTAAAGACGCTTCATTAGAGGATACGAATCAGCGCGTAATTTACGGGCCAGGTAGGTTAGGTCGTCCCGTACGCGCACGTTCTGCGCCGAAAAATTATCACGTTCTAATTTGAATTTTTCCATGACACGCCGCTTAACCGATTGCGAAACTAGTTTGACCTTTATAAGTCGCAAACCAGAGTTACGATTACCAATCTTTCCCAGACGGAAAGCGTCAGACAAGCATTGCTCCGGGTTTTGCACGTCAAAACATTTTGCGAGCAAGTTAAGGGCCACATCAGTGGCGTTTTCGCCCGCAGATTCAACAACACCGTAAACTACAATGTTAATTCTCTTCAGCTGGGTTTCCAGCTCTTCTACCTTAGCCACTAACTCAGTTTGCAAGCGACGGACTGGCGACTTTCCTCCGCAGTATCACAAACCACCACCTTCAAATCCTCGACCTGTTTGTCAATGAACACAACCCCCTTTTCTAACTCTTCAATTTTTGTGAACAAGGGCTCGACGTGTTGCTTCACAACATCGTGGAGCTCGACCTTTAGATTTTCGATCTCCACTGGTTTTGCGCATGACAACTCTAAGGCCGCTAACTTATCGGAAAATTTTCCGAATTGTTTCACAAGTAAATCAATAGACCGCAGGAAAAAAGAATTTCGAAATATCACTGAAAAGAGGCGGAAAATTGAAGAAAAAATTTCCTTCACATTTCCCCTTTATTTCCGTTAAATTTCCTCCAATAACAATTCTCACTTTCTGTCACATTTTAGTCACATTTCTATAACATTTCCGCAACATTTCCTTCACTTTTCCGCCACATTTCCTTCATATAGTAAAACTTTCCGGCACTTTTCGGCACATGCTTTTCCTTTATATTTTCTTTACTTTTCAGTCATATTTCCTTTGATTTCCTTAACTTTTTGGTCACATTTCCAACACATTTCCGTCACTTTTCGGTCATATTTCCTATCATTTTCCTACATATTTCCGCTAGACTTTGTTTACTTTTCCGTATGTTTTCTTAAAAGCTTCTGCTTCAATTGCCGTGCTTTTCAAATTTATACTTTTTTCCGCATGGTTACGAATACATTTCAGTTTAAGCAGACGTCATTTTCCATGCTTTTTAGCAATATTTCCGCTGCTTATACATACTCAGTTCGTTCTACTTTTTGTATTGTATTGTATTAAAGAGGCACATACCATACAATTAGACAGTGAATGCTGACCGTGCTTAGGCTTTTACCCTACTTAAGGGGGCGCTCCGGGAATCAAGGATTTGGGCCGTATTTTTTAAAAACAGCCAAACTGACCTATCATTCTTGAAAGAAAGTTGCCCAAAATACTATTTCTTATGTTTTGACGTGCATATCTCCATAGCAAAAAATTTGGGAAAAATTGGACAATTTACTGATTTTATTCAAAGTTTACACAAATTCAGCAAGTAAGCCAGTGCATCAACGCTTTTTGAGGTTTTGCAAACAGACGATACGTAGATTTTATTAGTCGTAATGAAAAATCAAAACAATATTATTGCGTTCTGTGCAAAAAAAATCGCACAAGAAACCATTTTCAGAAGCAGCAGACTCAAATATAGGCTGTGTGAATACAAAACTAATTATTTGGCATTTGATTATAAAATGCTGGTAAAATATATTTCTACAAAATTTTGCACAATTATAGCCTTAGGCTTAGGCAGTTGAACAATTTTTTTAGTTTTTTAAAATAAAGCTTAGAAAATTTTATTATATGAATTTTATTGCTCAGAGTTCGTCTTCGAAAACACATAATGACATTTTTTATCCAAACCTGATATAAATGTTAAAAAACAAAATAATGTTCAACTAGAAGATCACATAAGCTACATTTTGGTATATAAAGTGTGACTATACGTAAAGTATAAGCAGAGATATCGTTTGCCGAAAATCCACTCACGTTTGGTGCTCTGGGAGTCACGTGACATGATCACATGATTTGAAATTTTGCCTCCAGTGTTCTTTTGTGCCATAGTACATATAGTAAAGTTTGACATTTGCCAATTTTTTGTTAGTTTTCGATGTAACCCCCGATTCCCGGAGCGCCCCCTTAAGCGTGCGGTTGATTTGAGTGCTTACCTACAAAGCATTAGTCCTCGAGAGTGGTGAGATTGATTGCCACAACATATTCGGGCTAATTGTCGGAAATTATCACCATTACAGTCATTATCAGTCTGCAGTTTGATCAGGATAAAGTAACACACTTCCTGCCAGGCACGTCACATAAACAAAAATCAACTTTTAAAACTGAGCCCTGTCCTAAACGAACATCTAAGGATAGCCCTTGTCACCCAACTTGAAATGACTATAACTTTGTAAATACTTGGCCGATTGTGATAATTTTACATTCATTGTGTTCAGGGAGTCAGAGTTGTTATGTGAGCGTTATTGTTTCTACTAAATGTTCGTATTTTTGCGGAAAAAATAGCTGTCTTACTTTTTACATAGAATTTTTGACAAAGCGGATTTCTTGGCGAAATTGACACTATTTCGAACTTTTAACTTACTTAGATGAAAAAAGCATCAAAAATTTGACCCGTGGGCACTAACAAACGTGAAAAACATGGTGTATACAGAAAAAAAATTGAAGAAAAACCATGGGTGACAAGGGCTGTCCTTAGACATTCGTTCAGCCTAAGCCTAAGCCCTAAACTAAGCCTATTTCCAAACCTACGTAAGCCTAAGCCTGAGCCTAAATTTAGCCAAAAGAAGCCTAGGCGTAGATTAAAATTTTCGACCACATTTTTTATGTTATGTGCCAGGCAGGAAAGAGACGTACAAACAATCAACACACCAATCAACAAGCGCAAAGAGACGAACAACTAAGCCAAACACTAAACTTCAAGTATGTGAATACAAAGCGAAACACAAGCGTTAGTATTTGCTAAGCGCTTTTTAAGCATTAGTGTTAGTATGTGAATACGGGCCGTGGCTGAAATTAAATAGAAAAAGAAGGAAATGTTGAGCAAATTCGGCAGAAATTTGACCGAAATTTAAATAAAATGTTGCCGAAAAGTATCGGAAAAGTTGCGAAAATTTAGCAGAAATTTCACGGAATTATAAATGAAACTTCGGTGAAAAATAGCAGAAATTTAAATATGACCGAAATTTAAATGAAATGTTGCTGAAAAATAACGGAAAAGTTACTGAAATAATTTCACGGAAATGTAACTGAAATTAAACCAAAATTGAAGGAAAATGTGTAGAAATAAGAACGAAAGTTGAAGGGAAAAAAGGCCAAAATTACGGCAAAATATTTGGAAAAATGCATGAAATGAGTAGATAAATGTATGTATAAACGCCTTTGCACCCGACCAACTCGACCAAGCGGAACCTGGCGTCGGACATGGCCGACTTCCCTACATCACCTATCACCCCCGCCAATGGAATGCCACAGGTAACTACCCGACCTATTGCGGAAGCCTCCCCCCTGGGGTCAACCTACCCTTATGGGACCCAACCGGAGGTGCCGCGAGCACCCCCGGCCCAAAAGGCCGTCACCTTCAGCCAGACCCAAACGGCCCCTGTCCACAACACTACCACCCCGGATCTTTCGATGGCGGTTCAACCATACATCAGCCAACTTGCCGCAGCTGCCGCAGCCGAAAACGGACGGAGGAACTACTCCTCCATCTTCCGTAACATTGAACCATTCCAGGGAAACAAGAAGTGGGCTACCAAATGGTCCGATTGGATCATTGTCTTCGAAGCAGTGGCCCAGGCCAACTATCTCACCTGACTGCTGGCGCCCCGCCCTGATCTCCTGTCTGGACAAGGCCATCGTGGCCAAGATGGCGCTGCAAGCCAACATGCCGCTCACTTACGAAGGACTGAAGAGCAAGCTTCGGCTCCTGTATGAACCGCGGCCTGAGCAGCAAGAGTCGCTGGCGCAACGGTTCTACTTGAGGTCGCAGCATGTGGACGAAACAGTGGCCGAATATGCTTCAGAATTGGTAATCCTTCTATCCAGAGCCTACCCCGGGGAAACAATGACCGACGACCAGCGAGCTGAGAAGATCATGTCCCGACTGGAGTCTGGACTGCGAGATAGCCTACGTGCTGTCGCTTTGCCTTTTCTACCCCAGGTGGAAGGTTGGCCCAAAAACCGGGAATCCCTGCGACGCCTGGTGGAGAATCTATCCAAAATGGAAGCGGAGCAGGAAATCCTAGCCAAGTCTCCGACGGCTCTGTTATCTCACATAGCCGGAGTGCTGCGAAGATCCAAAGAGGAAGCGACGGTGGACGACGAACAACAACAGGTCCTGCAAACCATCCTGGAGGAAACGGCTAAGCCGGCTCCGGCCACGACAACCACCCCACAACAGCCTAGTACTACAGTGGCTGACCAACTGAAACAGGATGCGGAGGAAATGCGAACCCTCATCAATTCCTGCCGAGAAGAGCTGTTGCATGCGCGTGAGATGCAAGTCCACGCTATGATGCAAAACCAACAGCAACAATTTCCACCAACCACACCGGAACCGGAGCCTCAGGAGCAACCCTACCAGAACCAACCTAGCCCCCGGTACCAACCGTCGACGTTCCAGCCCAACCTGGTGAATCCCAACGCAGAGTGCTACCGGTGCGGAGGAAAAGGGCATTTGGCCCGACACTGTGCCACACCCCCACCATCCGCCCCCGCACCTAGAGGGCGAGGATCTTTCCAGAGCCGTGGAGGCAGCATGAATCGTGGGACTTATACCCCACGCGGAGGACAGTTCGGAGCGGATAATAGTCGAAGCAGAGGGGTTTCTCCCTCCACTCCATTTCAGCAAAACCGCCCCACCTATCAACAGAATCAGGGAAACTTTCAGACCCCCCAAGGACCCCGACAGCGTGAACCCCCGCCCAAGCAGTCAACGATGCCAGGGGTTAAGCCGTGGAAAACTACGCCAGGAGGAAATTTCTATCCTCAGCAACCGGGAAATCGCCGGAACAACGTGGCCTATATGATGGTCGGCGATTTCGATGAAGATTTCTACCCGGAAGACGACCATAACCCCGATCACCCACAAATGGTACAGATCCAGGGATACTCCTCTAGCCCCAACCAGTCGGAGGACTACTTCCAACAATCAGCTGGGGGAGGATTCACCAACCAACAACATCAGTTCCAGCCACAATGGGGAAATAACGTGGCCTACCATGGGGAACAAAACTATCAGGAAGAAAACTGGAACTTAAGAACTTAAACTGGAGCCCGAGTAACAACCAAAATCAGGAACCACAGTGGAACCAAAACTGGAATCAGCCACTAAGGGCTTTCAGAGGAACTCGACGAGGACGCGGACGAAGCCGAAACGCCAACCAGGCATTTCGAAATCGGCAAGGACAAGGACCACCGACTCACTATTCAGAGCCTAATCCCCCGCAAGCTGCCTCAGTACAGCAAGAGGATCCGGAGCGACTGGAAAAGATGGCCCAGCACGCGGAATTCCTGGCCAAGTATAGTCACATGGGTTCGACTACGGAGCTAATCCGCGTCAACGCACTGACCAGGGATAACCAGATCTATGTCGCTGACGTGCCAGTACCGGAGCTAGAAGCCGCAGACTCCGAATATACTGCCCGGATGCGATTCATAGGGGGGGATTCCCTCAAATATACCTGCGAAGCGGAGGTCCTGGCCTTTGAAAAAAGGAACGGACAATACGTCCGATTTCAGCATCAAGGCCCCAACGTGCATCACGTGGGTGTGGAAGCCAACCTCATGCCTACCTGGATGGATGAAACCCAAAAAAAGGCCGAGACCACCACGGTGGACAACAACAAAAGTGAGGAGGGGAACAAGAAGGAAGAACCCCTGCCTCAGCGGATCAAGATCCGGATCCAACCACCTACAAAGGAGAGCCAAACCTCTGCGGCCGACTCTACCAAAAAGAAGAAAAAGCCTCGACGAAAGCCCCAACGAGTTCCGGAGCTGTCAGAGTCCTCGGGCCAAGATGGCGACACAGAAGAGGACGCCCTGTTCAACCCCCGTCAGGGAGTCTCGAAGGGAAATCAGACGGAAACAGAGGACAAGAAGGCGGATCAGCCACCTAGCAACTTCCCGCCAAATGCCTTGCCTGTGACCCCAGTTTCTTCGAACTACATCTGTCAGTTCGTTAATAACGGGAATTTCTACATGGGGGAAAAATCGAAGGTGATCCCATCATCAGTGCCGCTGGTCAACGTACACGTTAAGGGATGTTCACTGTTCGACCTGGTGGACACGGGAGCCACAATGTCCATCTGTTCGCAGAAGCTCTTCAACGTGCTGAAGGACAAACACCCGGACCTGAAATTGAATTTGCCAACGGCACCCACAGCTAAAGTAGCCAACGGGGAAATGGTGATTTTCGAGGGATCAGTGGATCTGCCGCTCCAATTTGCCGGACGCACCTGGACGCACGCTTTCAACGTCTCACCGCACAGTCCTTATGACTTGTTGATCGGTATGGACTTCCTAGCCAAATTTCATTGGTCCATCCACCCGGGCACCCATAGCATCTCTGGCCCCTTCGGACACCGCGAGCTGATGAGTCCCGCCCACATTGCGGCCATTCTGAAGTATGTATATTGGCCGGATGAACCTGGCAGTGTCAGAAGTAGGGATGTTTTCAGTTAACTGCTAACTGATTCATTTTCAGTTAAAGTTAAGCAGTTACAGTTAACTGATAATAACTGATAACTGAACTGCTCTGATTTTGAAAAGCAGTTAAAATCTGATAACTTAACTGCACAATTCCTAAAAGCAGTTAACTTAACTGTAACTGAACTGCTTCGGTTGTAAAAAACTGATTGAAATCAGTTAACTGATATTCTTTTCAGTTACATGCAATAACTGAAAATCATTTTCAGTTATGCGTCGAAACATGCATAAAATCCTTTGTGGCGTTCTGCTTGTTTACTTTTTGCAATGAATTTCAAGTTTTTGTCTCTGTAGAATTGTCGCTAAAAGAATTGAAAGGACAAAACGCCAATTAAACGAATGATCAGACTTGAATTTCCAGTTTAGAACCACTTAAGGTTCTGCCTGTTATTTTATTTGATTCATTGTTTTATGTTTTATTCTATTCTGGGCATTGCTTTGCACCCATTCTTCCAAGAGTTCATGTCATTTACAGTTGCAACTTGGCAGTTGTTACAGAAGTTTAAAGTTTTCGTTTTGAAATAAATGTTTGATCCCATGTTGACAAGAGGTTTTTTGTTTTGAGTAGATTCAAATATTAGTAATTAAATAGTTAATACTTAGAAGTTAATTAAGTTCTAATTTAGTAGAAACTACGTGAAAACTTTAGCAAATATCGGGATTAGCGGAAAAAGAAACCAGCATTTTTAAAGAAATAACTGAAAATATTTTCAGTTAAAGTTATCAGTTACAGTTAAGTTAACTTAACTGTAACTGAACTGATTAAAATTTTGCAAAATTAACTGATAACTGAACTGATTTAATTTTAACCTAATCAGTTAACTGATTAACTGAACTGATTAAGATTTCGATAACTGAAAACATCCCTAGTCAGAAGTCAGTGCCCGCGAATCGCCTGGATCGCCCCGCATGCCGCATACCTGTGATTGGGTACACGCGGGGGTGAAACCTAACCGCAAGTACAAAATCAGCAGGGAACACTCTGAAAAAATTGAGAATGTCCAAGAAAGGGTTGGTGAAAAATCAGAAAAAAACCAGAAAAAAACTAGAAAAAAAACAGAAAAAAAGCCAGAAAAAACGTACATAGAAAACAGCTGGAAAAAACTAGAAAAAAACCAGAAAAAAGTTTGAAAAAAAACCAGAAAAAAGCTAGAAAACATTCTCTATAGGGTCAGAAAAAAACCAGAAAAAAAGTAGAAAAAAACTAGATCGTGAGACTGGCAGTTAGAAAAAAACCAGAAAAAAGTCAGAAAAAAGTTAGAAAAATTAGAAAAAAACCAGAAAAAAACAGAAAAAAACCAGATATTCGTCAGGAAGAATTACAAAAAACTAGAAAAAAACCAGAAAAAAACTAGATAATTTTTTCTAGTTTTTTTCTGGTTTTTTTCTAGTTTTTTTCTAGAAATAATTTTCCTGTGATAGTGGACCTATTTTTTGGAGTAGAGCACCTTGGGGGAAGCATTTTTTGTAATAGAACCCCTATCCACAAATTTGGATTTTCTGAGCTATGACCACCTGACAATAGCATTTTCAGTGTTTTTGGACGTGAACGTAGGCCAAAGTTCGAAGCCAAAATTGGCTATAATCTTTGTTTTTAGATAGTTTTGAGTGCGTTATGATGTTTTAAGGCATCGTCCAGGCTTAGTTGGCAGGATTCTCTAGGCTAAGCTGGCAGGATTTTTTCTGAAAATTTCGATTTTTTTATTGCCTAAGCCTGAGCCTAAGCCTGAACCTAAGCCTAAGCCTAAGCCTGATACTAAGCCTAAGCCTAAGCCCCATACTAAGCCTAAGCCCTAAGCCTAAGCACAAGCCCTAAGCCTAAGCCCAAGACTAAATTAAGGCCAAGTTTGAATTTGGTCAAAAATTGGACGTTTCTGGCGAATTCGGCCAATTTTTCGGCTGTAACATACACGGTCAAAGAGCCTTTGTTTTGATTCTAAAAAATTGTAAACAATAATCTGACACCATTTAGACACGATTAGAACGCAAAAATCAAGGGCTTCGGAAAAAAATGGTAAAACGTCCCTCACTGAGGGTTCAGATTTCGGGGGGTCATATCTCAGAAAATCCAAAAAATGAAATAGGGGTTCTTGAAGCAAAAATGCATCCCCCAAGGTGCTCTACTAAAAAAAATATATAGGTCCACTATTCCCCCCCCCCCCAACTGCATTTAAGGTGGTAGTTGCGTTTTCGAGGTTTTTGTGATTTCTATGTAAACTTTGCGCCACCAGTACTCAAGTTATAAGTGACGCCTGAGCATAAATTTTTGGGACAGTATTGTAAAGGTCAAAATCCCCAGGCATGCCTTTCACTTTTTTGAAATTTCACCTGTGGACATTTTTAGAGGGTTTTAATTACAAGAAAATATCTAAAATTTTCGGTGCGTTTGCTTTTCAGCTAATTTCTCAGTAAATTGACTAGTTATTAAAAAAGTGGGGGACCTGCCTGGGGATTTTAAACATGTCATAAACCTTACCAACTTTCAGCCCCAACAGGTAATCGTATGATTCAGAGCTGTGGCGCAAACTTTTTGTAAAAAATTTTAATATTTTGGAAAGGACCTTTCTTTAGTCGCTTATACTGGAAAGAAAAACATAGGTTAAATTTCAAGGCATGGCATACATTTAGGAAAAATATTGTTCTACATAATGCAAAAGACCGCTTGTGATTTGAATTTGTAAACGCTGAGCTATGGCTTTTTAAAAAAACACCTAAAAACGCAATTACCCCCTTAACCCAAATTTATACAAAATTTTTTGTACATTTTTTGTATAATTTTTGTACTTTTTTGTATAAATTTTGTACTCTTTTTTCCTGTGAGCGCCCCCTTAACCATGAAATTATTCTGATTTGCACACAAAATTTCTGTGCATCAATATGTGTAGTAAACAAATCGATAATACAAACATTCAAGAGCGAAAAATATGTAACACGACTGCTCGCTAGCGAATCACGCAAATGTATGTATGTTATTGGGGCTTCAATTTCAGTGGACTTTCCTTTTATGTGCTAGTATAATTACAAAATTGAGTAAGTCTGAGTTGAGTTTCATAACTGTAGAAGCATTTTGGCCTGAGTTTCTTGGATGGGTCAGAATATTTTTTCCCCGCGACCGTTTTTTCCCCCAAAATGGGGGTAAAAAAATACGTTCAAAAAAATATTTTTTGAATTACATAAAATTAGTAATGCAGAGAAAAAAGGTTAAAATGTTATTTTTGTAGAGCAACTCGTACAGTTTTGTAGTATTGTTGGATAGAAGTTTGACCGATAAACTTAATCCAGGAAAGCAAAAAAACCTTTTGTACTCATATTTTGTATTTTTTTACCCCATCTGACTATGTTTTTTTAAATTTTTGGGATGGAACGAACCGAGTCAAGTCAAAGTGCCTTCGTTTTGATTACAAAAAATTTTGAACATTTCTGGCTCCAATTAAACACGTTGGATTAGAACGGAAAAAACACCGATTTTTGAAAAAAATTGCGAAAACGTCTGTTGACGGTTCAAATTGACGGGGGGTCGTATCAGGTATCTCAGAAAATCCAAAAAATGAAATAGGGTTCTTGTAGCAAAAATACTACCCCCAGTGAGTCAGTGACTACTTGAGCAAAATTTCAAATTGTGAGCAAAATTTCAAACTCCCGAGCTTTTGCCCGTATTTTGCTAAAAAGCTCATGTTATATATATATACTGATATTATTTTCCAAAATTATGTATATATGACCCTGCCCTGAAGCCAGATCTTTTTTTAGAATTTAGAAACACTAACTGATTGAGCAAAGCCAATTCGCCATTTTGGCTGCGAATAAGTTTTTTAGAAATTTGAACAAGGTTTTTAGTATCATTTCGATTTACTGCAATGAGTTTGATGGGGGTGCCAAACGATCAGGCGGCACGAAATCGCGCAACTTTTTTTATTGTGTATATATAATACAAATTATTTTGTATATCTTGTTTTTAGCTCCATCACAGAAACTTTGACGTAAATTTATTAAAAATTTCTTGCTATAGGCAGCCAGTGAAAAATGCGGGGGTCCGTTTTATTGGCTGGGATCTGGCTTGGAATGGTCTGTGGGCTGTCGCAGGCCGCGCGCATCCTCATGCTGCCCTCGGCAATCCATCCGAGTCACAAAATGGTCTTTTTCAAACTGGCCGAAGAGCTGATTGGCCGCGGGCACACGGTGGTCTCCTGGGAGGCGGTTCTGGCAAAAGACAACTTCCCGGCGCCTAAAGGTCTGGAGCAACGGCTGTGGGAAGTCAGCTTGCCGGAGCAGGTATATAATTGTGTATAATATAGTTTATACTTACGTATACGTGTAATACCACGCAGGCGCGGATCCAGAAATTTTCAAAGAGGGGGGCCCTACCTCTGCCCCCACTGCAGTGAAGAGCCACAAACCATGCAACACTGGCTAATAGATTGCCCAGCTTTAACCCCCCAGCGTATCAAATCCTTTGGGAACCCTATCGTTGCCCTCTCCGCTCTGAGACTCTACCCCGAGGAGGTGGTAGCGTTTGCACGGGCCGCTGGGGTCCGTTGACGCCTTGCCGCCAACAACAACAACAACAACCGGGGGGGGGGGGTAGCAAGCGATCTGTCTCATGTAAAAATTTTCAGGCCATTATTTTAGCGTGCTGAAATGTTGGAAGTTACCGAGATATTCCCGATCGCGGGGGCCTGGGGCGGTAGCCCCAGAAGCCGGATTTTTTTTAGGATTTTGAAATGCAATTTGCATTGAAATAATTATATATATATATATATATATATATATATATATATATATATATATATATATATATATATATATATATATATATATATATATATATATATATATATATATATTTAAACTACACTTGTCGTAGAAACGAGTACATATGCGGGGGTCTGGGGGCGAGAAAACAGCAACCAGTAGAAGCTACATTTTCAAAATTTTGATTTTACAATTTTTTGTAATGGGTTAGAATGCTCTTTGCATGCATATTAAACACTTACAAACACCTTACACACGCAAGATCACTAAATCACACGGTTGCACGTGCCCCGGCGGCTGCCCCCACAAAAAATTGACAATTTTCCAATTTTATCGATTTTGGTCAACTGTATGTATCAGAAATTTTTTCCGACAAAAATTAAAACAAAAGAAATGGTAACGTGATATCAGAGGGTATTACACAAGTAAATGTAGCATAATATACGCGTGTAGAGAGATGCATCGGCTTTGACGAAAAAAAACAAAGAATAGTTAAGCTACAGAGTAGCAGGGGTTGGGGGCGGCAGCCCCCAGAAAAAAAAATGGGAAAAATTTTTGATTTTTAAGCCAAATTTGGTCAATTCCCAACGTTTCAGAAAAATTTTTTCGGCTGGAGCAGTAAACTCAAAATTCCCCCCGGCCCCATCCCAGTGGCGTACCCAGATGTTTGCAAAAGGTGGAGGTTCAGCAAGCAAATTTCCAGCTGCGCTAGTTAGTGAAATATAAGAGCTGTACGAGGCTGAAGGCGTCTGGGGACTGGAGCCCCCAGAATCTAGAGCTTTTTTGAAATTTGGAAAGAAAATTTTGCATTGAAATTTAAAATTTTTAAGCAACACTTGTCGAGAAACCAGAGTGAATGCGGGGGGAAAAATGGGGTAATTTTTGATTTTTGGGCCAAATTTGGTCAATTAGTAGACTTATCGGAAATTTTTTCCAGTGAACCCGCAAAAACCAAAGAGAAGACCCTTGAATTCTCAACTCTTCTCAATCGTGAGCTGGCCAAAGGGGGGGTCCAGGCCCACTGCACTCCCCCTGGGTACGCCCTTGTCCCATCCGCCCCTGGGCCCGCCCTTGTGAATTCTTTCTTTTTTTCTCTCTTGTGTGTAGTAAGCAATTGCATTACAATAGGCTGGGCACAATGCAGCCATATATACACATGCACGAACCTTTACGACAGATAATAAGTATGAGAACCACGGTAAAAAGTACTGAGGGCCTGGGGGGATAGCCCCCAGGAAATTTTTTGGATATTTGGGCTAAATTTGATGATTTGGCAATGTATCGGAAAATTTTTTGAGGGGCCCCTCTTTCGGCCAAAGGGGGGGGGGGGGGCCCAGACCCAAAGGGGGGGGGCGGTGCCCCCGGGCCCCCCCTGGATCCGCCACTGATACCACGCGTATATAAATATAACCATACATATAACGGGGTCAAAATTTTGGAAGGGCCTTTCCGACCAAATTTCGGGGCCCCCCGCAATTCGACAAAAAATGTTCGAAATTTGTGAAAATTTTCTCCAAAAATTGCCATTTCTACTTGATTTTGCCGGAAATTTTAGGGACCCCCCTCTCCCCGGCGGCCCGGCCCCTCATTTTTTTCGGGAGGAGGTCCCCCTCCATCTCTCCCCCTCTCATACATGTATGTATAAGTGATATTGCGGAGACATAGGTAGTTCACACATGGACAGGAGTAATACTGGCGTACATACATGGGCAAGACCCGGGATTCATCCGGGATTTTCCCGGTGGACCGCGCGAGCGCGCAGCAGAAAAATTTGCACCGCGTAGCCCGAGCGGAGCGAGGGCTGCTCTGAGTAACTATGGGGACTGCGCGCATGATGGACGTGAGGGTTGACTGAGCAGCTCAACTGAAAACTCACTGCGCAGTCAACAGGATTGCGCAGCCAATAAGTGTCCAACACTCCAAATAGTCCGCACAGTCCAACGATCAAATCTCTGACCGCGCAACCTATCCTAATGACCGCGCAGTCCAACTATTAATTGACTGCGGA
>JASANF010008726.1:0-26813 GCA_030248245.1 Trissonchulus sp. WLG1_4
ATGATTAACTTGGTTATCTTTATTGATTTTATTGACAGTATTTTCTTAATTAATGAGATGAACTAACTCCTATCAAGAGTGCATAATAGGAAGAGATGAGCATCTCTTCCAATTATGCCTTTGGGCGTGCGTCCAATGCGGAACGCAAATGAGCCCGTTTACTTACGTGTATGTACGGCTTTGATGGGGGGTACCCCCTCAACTGAAGACTACGTAGTCAAGTGAAGACTCCGTACCAGGTTCGATCCCCCGTAACCAACTGAGGGGGGATATCCCCCCTCAGTTCAGTACCCCGTCTTCAGTTGAGGGGGGTACTCCCCTCAGTTCAGCACATCAGCGAAAGTCCTTGTCAGTGTCTTGAATGAGGGGGGTACCCCCTTCTCAACTGAAGACGGAGTACTGAACTGAGGGGGGGTACCCACCCCTCAATTCGATACCCCGTACTCAACTGAGGGGGGCATACCCCCCTCAGTTCAGTACCCCGTCATCAGTTGAGGGGGGGTACCCACCCCTCAGTTCGATACCCCGTACTCAACTGAGGGGTGGGGATACCCCCTAATTTCAAGACACTGGCAAGGACTTTCGTCGATGTGCTGAACTGAGGTGGGGTACCCACCCCCCTTCAACTGAAGACGGGGTACTGAACTGAGGGCGGGGTGTAGTGCAAGGTCTTTCTCAGTGTCTTGAAATGAGGGAGGGTACCCCCCTCAACTGAAGACGGGGTATCGAACTGAGGGGTGGGTACCCCCCCCCCCTCAGTTGAGCACGGGGTCTTCAGTTGAGGGGGGTACCCCCCTCAAAACCGTACATAAAAGGTCTATTTCGCGCTCCGCATTGGACGCGCGCTGCCAGGCATAACAGAGAGAGTGTCATAATCTTCCTACTATGTACTCTTGCAATAACTGAAAAATCATTAGACGAAAAGTTTTAAATTGAAAATCGAGGTGCTTCGACAGCAATCGAATGTTATCACTATTTGCAGACGTTTTAAACTTGCAGTGCCCGCTCAAAAAAGGAAAATGTTCAAAAATAATGACGGCAAAAACTAATGCGATGCTAAAAATATTACTGCATTTTCAGTCTTCCTTAGCGATATAATCGTCTTGATCAGATCCTAAAAACCCGAATCTGCCCCATTTCAAGCCTATGTTTTTTGTACATACGACTGATGGTTGTTAACAATTTTACAAACAAAAGACTGTGAATTATTAATACTGAGCAGTTTTTCTTAGCAATCCTTTTTACCAGTCCTATAAATTTGAGCAATAAGCACTCTTGTGGAGAAGAACAGAAACGGTTTCTATTGTTAAATTTTACAGTCAAACCGAGCACAGACAGCTGAAAACTTTAGAACTACAATAGCAACTCATTCAATAATATTTTTGTGAATTAAATTATGATGTGTGCTCGATAATTGTCGAAATTAACTGGAAAGAAAATTGACAACATCAGTCGTATGACAACATCAATTAAATTATGAAAAAAATTTTCCCAAAGCTTCAAGGTTATGTAGTTAATTAAAGTAGTTGGCATTTATATGAGGCATTCAATCAATATAAAATCAGTAACCAAAAGAATGAAATATCAATGAAATAGAACATCATAATGTAAAATTCAATGAGTGCTTCATAAAATCACTATCGAGAGGTTTTATGTATATTTGGAACATACTTTCCAACAAAGAGGTAGAGCTTACTAGCCTAGGACTGCTTTTAGCAAGACTGCCGTTATGCATTTCACTGCTGACTAATTATCAAGGAGCCACATTATCTACTTGTAGAAAGTTTTTAATGTCAGTGCAGGAATGAGTGACGGTATTGTGCTTTCTTATAAGCTTTGTACGTTTTTTTGGCGAAGTATCAGTAGCAGGAAAGGAAATATAGCAGGGAAGTAGGAGGAAAACGTATCCGCATCGGAAAACGGGCTAACATGAATGGCATTCCACCACGAGTCAATGGTCTCACCCTCGAGCGTCCATGTGTGACACCAGACCAAATTAAAAAAGTGAAAAACGTTTTCCACAGTGCTATCCTATGTCTATAATAGAAATTTTTCACTAAGTGTTTTTTGTTTCAACTTTCACGTCACTGTTTCTGCAGTGAGGCGAAAATTAAACCAGAAAAAGACAAATGCAAAAACAATAAAGTATAGAACGAACTTAAAGAAAATTCTTTTCGATTATAATCAGTGAAGTTTGATACTGTCTTAGTGTGAGTGTCTTTGACATTCGTCAAATTTTCAACAAAAAAGCATAATGGAGTTTTCAAAAATTTTGAACTGAAAAATTTTTAAAATGAGAAAAAGAAATTCGTGCGAAACTGCGCAGATGTAGTGCACAGGTTTTTTAAACTGAGGTTAAAAAAACATAACTGCACAGAAAATAGTGTTAACTTTTTCATACCTATTAATTAAAATCGAAAGCGCAATTAATTTGACAAGATATAACGAATAAAACGTGATTAGGTAGTTTTTTGCACAAATTTTTCAGAGGCTGCAATTAACGAGAAAGCATCGATTTTTTGTCACGTGTGCGAATTGATTGGTACTCTGCGAACAAAACTTTAAAAATGCGCACGTTCATGTTACAAATGAATTTTTGTGAAAATGAGTAAACACTTGAGTGTACAGTTCAAGATGTGTCTAACAACTACAAAAGTGATCTAATCTACGCTATCAAGCACGATTCAGTAAAGCCTGGATTAAGAAAAACGGAGCAAAAAGTTTTCTAGCATGACTCAATGACTGTCCACTTAAAAAATTAATAGCAACAGTCGCGTTACATCATTTAAATATTCTGATTGAAAGACTGAAAAGTCAGAGTGAGTGTGACAAATGGCATGTTTCTGAAACAACTTTCCGACGACGAACTTCTTTTCAAACTAAAAAAATGATGGCCTATTTCAAGTTTATTTCAAAAGTCAAGGATCACCTATAGGTAACATAATAGCGGTAAAAACGGCACATGTATCGGTTGAAATCTTTACGTTGAATATATATATACATAAAGTGAATCGTAGCTCCTTACTTTCGGTCTGCAAGACATAGTGTTAGAGTATGAAGAAAACTGTCCAGTAGTGAAAAAAAGTTGCTTGATTTTGATTTTATCCATGATATGTAGCTACAACATCACAAAACCCAGCAATATTTTGCAATACTCAGGGTGTCGGTATTTATTAAGAGTATATAATTACTGCGGAAACTAATTGTTTAAATAAACTTGGTAAACCGCCCCAAATATATAACAGAAAAGACTGTCGCTTTCACAGTCAGTGATCATCAGCTTCATTGATCCCCGAAACCCTCCAACGTATGCCGTATGGTAAAACTCGTTTGACGCCTAAAAGTATCCACCAGTACAGAACAAAACCACGCAATACACAGGGCGGCAAAAAACAAAAAAATAATTTCAAAACGATAGTTAATAATCCGGCTAGTTATAGCAAGATTAGAGCCGCTATGGGAACGAATTGGTAGATAAGAGGCATTTGAGTAATTCTTATCATCTACAGCCAAACGAATTATAAAAAACAGCCGGATCTGAATTAGCCTGACAAGCTCTTTTCTGGTTTGACCTGCCATGTACAATATCTTACGCACAAAAATGCAACAGTCAGATAACAGGCAGTGAAATGAGGTGAAAACAGAAAACTGCGAAAATTTCAGCTGTGGTATGTTGCTCAGCTTTACAAATCACACACAATTGTCATTTGTATGAATTCGTATTCCTAATGAAATTATCCGTATCCACCTAGTGTGAAATCTTACGTAATACGGTTTGAATTGAACTTTAATGGAAACAATGAATAAAGTGAGAAAAATATAATACAAAATGAAATATAAATAGTAATTTTAATATCATGAAACCATTTTGCATATGAAGTAATAAGTGTGTCAATAAAAACATTACTGAAAAATTTAAAAGCACGGTTGTGGAACTTTTGAAGTAGTTTTTTACCAGCCGTCCAGTCTAACAAAACAGCTGGTTAGAGTTAGTAGCACAATGCACGATTATTAAACTTTCAACGTTATGTGGCAACTCAACATGTAGCCTTCCAAAATCCTGGTTTAAAACCATGATGGTCATTTTGTGTAAAAAAATGCTGGAAATAGTACTTACATTAACAATTCATTCGCACGCCGTGCAAATTATTTACATAAAATTAAAACATTAAAAATAAACTTAAAAAGTATACAAACTTTTTCAAGTGGCTTTTGCTTACCTATCAACTGTCTAGACAACCAAGCACTTTTTATACTAAAAAGATTTAATTTTACACAAAGTTTTTAGCGCGATTTGAGTTAATCGATATCTTTGAGTCAGTAAAAAAAGTGATCCTAAAGCATTGTCTTAACGTTACGGAATCACGTTGTAAAACTTAAGAAAAAATAAATATTTTCTACTGGCTAAGACAGACAAAAAAATGCTAATTTAAGTACAAAAGTCAAAGTGAGAAACACGTGTTCAATGGAATTTATCTAGTGATCTTTACTGTTACCACTCTTAGCTCCAAACCAAAGGCACCCAAACCTTAACTGTGCAGCAACTGTGTAGTAATGTCCACCCACATAGTAACAGCCGCCAGCCAGCAGGGTTTTTTGCTACAGAATAATTCTCAAAAATAAATGTTACCACCACACTTTATTGCCCATAATTGACGGCTACTTGGCGATTAAATAATATATGCGCACACTTTTAACACTTTGGCACACTAATTTCACTTTATCAACTTTTATAGTATGATAAATATTTCTCGGCTTTGCAGAAACCTAAATAGGCGATTAAAAATCTATTTTCTTGGAGATTTTTTGTATCTAGGTAAATGAAAAAATAATAATTTAACCAAGGAAATATCTCTGCCTCTATGATGCAATTTCAAAAAAGATGCAAACTACAGACACAGATACATATGTATGGCTACGAAAAAATGCCATCAACCTACTTACATATCTAATTTTAAGCATGATTTTTCTCAAAGAATCACTTATATTGTCATCGTCTTCGTGAAAATTTGAGACAGACGGAAGCAAAACTGATGGAGAAGTTGAAGTTCTTTCCATTTATTTTGACGCTAGCAAAGCCCAACAATTCGTTTTATCTAAAAAACTTGTCAACAAGAAACTTTTCATGGACGTTTGGACATTTAGCTTACATTTAACCTTAAGCTGGAACGCCTAATTCAACTTAATGCTTAATGCTAATAATCAGTATGCAATAACAATTAGCAGGTTGTAACGAGATTATCAACTATAAGTCAACACAATAGCTACTTTTAACTTGTAATTTTATCAATGATCAATAAATAATTGCTTTGTTTGAAAAATTATGGCCATCTTCACTGATTTCTCTGAAAAAACTTGTTGTGGTTGTGGACCTACCACCTCAAGTAGACAAAAACTATACATATTTATGCGAACTAAATAGTTGAAAGTACCTAAATGGCGTCGTTTACTGTTTTAGGCCGACCCGAAGTGGAATGTGGCGAAGATTCGATCATTGTTGTGTTCAACACGCAGAATGAGTTTCAGGGAAAAGTGTTCGCCAAGGGATTTGCCGGGGATGAAAACTGCATATCCAAGGAAACCGGGCGACGAACCACCAGCATTGAGATACAGAAGTCACAGTGTGGAGTGACCCAGCTGAGAAGTGTGAGGGAATCCTCTTTTTTGGCGACTTTCCTGATGAACTTATAGTGATTTTGTCAAGTCAAGCCATTTTGTTAAGCATTCATAAAGCAAGCGGTTTATGCAATAGGACGCGTGTGTATGGTATACTCGATGTAAAGTGCTGTTATAAAAATGCTCATAACTACATTATTAACTCACTGAAATTAAAACTTATAGTTAAAAACATTATCAATTACAATTTATCAGTTATTAATTCATTGCCACTTAAAGTTAAAATTGTAGGCAGATCCGCCGGGACTGTTTGTGAACGTGAAACTGATCATTTCCTTCCACGAGCAGTTCATCACGAAGGTGGACCGTGGCTTCGACATTCAATGCTTTTACATGCAAGCTGTGAAAAGTGTCACGTATCCCATCACTGTCAGGTAATCAGGTTGCAGATTTTTAGTGATTCGATATCTTTTGTTCGCTACAATTGGAGCGACACAAGAACAGGTATGTATAAGTAAGAAAAAATTGTTCAGCCCTGGGATGCGGTATATACTCATCTTCGTTTCTCGGTCCCGGTCCTGATTTCATCTCATAAGCGACTACATCCGTGTAAATCCGACTACACGCCACAGCAAATACCCTACAAGGAAGGCCCCTGTGATCCTTCCACTTAGCTGTGGTACCCATTTATTGAGCCCGTGGGGTTAAACCCAACCACAACCCTATCGTAACTAATTTTTAACTTTTTTGTTTTAGCATGCAGCCGTTAGACGCATTGCGTGAGGTAGCCGAAATGCCCCGATGCCGATACGAGGTGTTGGAAGGGGGTCCCGAGGGTCCACCTGCCACCACAGTCGCCGTGGGAGACGCCCTTTACCACAAATGGACCTGTGAATCATCTACTCCTAGTAAGATTATGCGTTTAGTCAAAGGGCAAAAAACATGCAACTACATACGACCAAAAATACCACTTAATTTCGCACCCAGCGTATTCAACTTTTTGTTTTGCGTTGTTTTGTAAAATAAATAATCTTGTTTCATTAAGCTTTAATATCAAATTTCGAAGAAAATTTGTTCTGAATTGATGCAACAAAGCAATCACTATTGATACCTATACCCACAAAAAATTTTAGGTAAATGTTTTAAAAAAGATTTCGTAAATTTTTGCAAAAACACATAGGTACTTTATTCTAATATTTGCAAAATAATTTCTTACAAAAAGAAAGTTTCTGCAGCTGCGGATAAAAACAATTTCTCAGCTTCATTTTAATGCGTTAATTATACAAATCGGTCCTCACCCAGACCTTCTGCCGCAAAAACCACAACGAAATAGCAGAGTATTTATTTACCAGAGTACACTACCGACTAAAATGACTTGCTACCGACTCCGGAGTCAGAGCGGAGTCAAGAGTCAAAATAATATATAACTATATAACTATACTTTGTAGGTACTGTAGCCGACTGGAAGTTGTCAAATAATTTGTCAACTGTAATCAAATTTGTTTGCAGGTTTATGGTGCATGACTGTTTACGACTGCAAGGTGGACGACGGCAAAGGGGTCGAGATTCAAATACTCAACGAAGAAGGGTGAGGCTGACGCTTACTTATAAATGGCCAAATGTAGTCTAGTTCCACACTATTAAAAACTTGGAACCCATTTTTTCAGATGATGTGATCCAATCAATAAGACTTTTTTCAAATTATATTTTGCGATAATCTGATCTGTTTCAGTTGTGCCATCGACAAGTTTATTCTGCAAAACTTGGAGTACCAAACCCCCCTGATGGCGGGACAAGAGGCTCACGCTTTCAAGTTTGCCGACGAAATCGCCATTAATTTTCAGTGCAGCATTCGTATCGACATTCGGGAAGAAGACGGAACTTGCCCGGTAAACGTTCGACTAGTGTTTTAGTTAGAAATTTATTTAACAAATGTTGAACACTAATCATTTGAACAAAGATTACATTAATCTACATGATAATCGATAATGACATTAACCGCATTCCTCAGTAGACGATACGTGAATGATCAATACAATATCAACTTTTTTGTCCATAATAACATACTACTGTGTCATAATATTCATAATATTAATATAAGCCTAAAGTTGATGGCCTCAATTCCTATTGAAGCTTAGTCAAGTAATCAACTAAGACGTGGATTAAGATAGACAAAAAGGACAAACAACTGATACAAAAAGCAAAAAATATTTTCAATGTTCATTTATCATATCCGGGCTTATTTGAAAGTCAATACACACAGCATCGGCATAAACCACACAAAAAATATGCCTATTCACGTTTTCAGAGACCGACCTGCCCCGAACTCCGAGCTCGCAGTCGTTTATTGCAAGCAGCGCGGTCACTTCGAACACAGCGTGATGCCAACGCAACGACGCATCATATGGCCGATCTTCCGCCCTTCGCTAGTCTAGACGTTCGATATGAAGAAATTGACGTCCTTGATACCACCATACGTAAGATACAAACAATCCATAATCTAAAAGCAAAAAAAGTGCAACTGGTCGCACTTGTTATTGTTATTAATCAACTGCTGTACTACTGTCACCGGAGCAAACAGGTTTGTAGTGAAGGTACAATGGAGCGCATTGCATGGTCAAGGTATGATTCAGCATCAATGTAGACCTCATTTGAGACAATATAACTCTATAACAATGTTACAATGCACATGAACACATGCACATGTTACAATGCATAAAAAAGTACAAATAAACTGACTAAATATACTGCAGCGCAGACTTAATGACTGTTTTTGGTCTAATCCCATAAAGCCTTCTTACTGTAGTCGACAAATAGATTACATAGGTACAATACGTGACTCTCTCCTAAGTTTTGTTTTTTTTATATCTGCCCATAAGGTGGTCGAGCACAGGGTGGTGCACAGATTCACCTCTTCCTTGTTTTGAAACCATACCAGGCTACGAGTATGGCTCCAAAACAAGGGTATCCTAACTACATACAGTGTGTGGGTGTAGCATATGCTTTAAGTTAAATTTAGGGCAAAGTTTGGGGCCTTAAGTTTTGTGACTGTCCATAACTTAAATATATGTTATTATGCCCTTAAACTTAAACATATTATAATTGTGATTGCATTTTACATTATGACTGCATAGTTATGACTGCATGCATTTATAGTCGCATTTATTCGTAACAACTTGAATACCTGTTTTTATACTATTTCAGAGAGTAGCCCTGAAGCCGGCGTCAGCTCCAGCATCACCCGCGCCCGCTCCAAGCCCCAAGAGTACTGCGTCAACATATGGACGGCGGCGGTGGTGGGCTCGATTGTGCTCGGTGTGCTCTTGGCCTTGGTCACCACGGTCATACTGATCGGCTGTCGGAACTCTAAGTCCACATGAAATGATATAATATTATAATTTGTTGTTTACTATTGCTCAGTGGATGGCAGAATTGGGGTTACTTATTTGAGTAGGTAGTGAAGAGATTCAATATCAAGAGTACATAATAGGGTCGCACTCTATAGCCGATAGTGAGTGCGTGAGTGACATTTTAGAGTGCGACACTTACATATATATACATGTGCTCTTGTTAATAGTTTACTATTGAAACCAGAGAAAAGGATTATGTTTAACGAATGGTACACTGAACTCAAGGTTTGAGCCCCTACCAGTGTTTCTACTATCGCCAAAACTAGTGCCGTTACAATGACGCAAAACATCACCTAAAAGTGGCAAAATCCCACTCATAGAGTTAACACATCGCAGATTTGTTCAGGCATGAACATTAATTCGCCCGAATTGAAAACGTGAATAAGTTAAACTCTACTTTACACCGGTCTTGTTAAATAACACTAACATGGAGCAACAGTTTGTTTAGAAATTATTAATTAATGCGGCGGAGTACGGAATCGATCACTGGACATATCGTTCTGTGAGCGATAACGTAATCGGCACAGTGCCCTTAAATCAGTTACGAAAACCGTTGACATGCGAAGAGCATCATACAAAAGGTGATTTAGCATATAAAATTTAAGCTGCGATGTTTGAAATTTCAAAACCTAGGCACATTACCGAACTGTTAGTCTCACATTCTCCTTTTTTTGTTTTTGGTTTGTTCTAGTTTTTTTAGAAATAGTTTCTCTGTAGGATGCTTCGCGACCAAAATTTTTTCACACGTTTATATGCTGGCCGGTCAGCTTAATTTTATTACACCGCAAAAGTGCTAAAAGTTCCATGGAAGTATCATCGCTGACGTATTATGGACTGCCATCTATTAACTCTTCATGACTCAAATGAGAATCGCCAGTTGTGCCCTCCAATTGCGTGCTCACAAACTGCCATAAATTTATTTTTTCACTGTCTATTAGGTACTATATTGTTGTCTGATTCCTGAATCTTTTGATATTCTAAACCATTTACTTTTTACGCATACATGAAAACTTAACAGTTAACAGTTCATAGTTTAATCCATACAAGCAAATACAAATAACGGGGTTTTAAAACTTTGTGGGGCCTCTCCGGCCAAATTTTCCCCCACTGAGCGACCAAAAATACCCTAAATTTTGCAACATTTTGCCAAATTTTTGCAAGAAAGTGTCATTTTTACTAAATTTTGTCCAAATTTTCATCAAAACCCTCCCCTTCGGCCCCTCCATTTTAAAGCGGGGTGCCTCCATCCCCCCTCACACATGTATGATTCAATCCAACGATGAATAAGTTATATCAATTTTTTTATTATTCAATATACCCAGTATCTATGCTTTTTTCAGCGTCAGTCCAAATGATATTTACTCATGGACATTCTATGCATTGTATCGTTATATATTGTCAATTAATGTTGGAAAACGTACGAGTATTGTCGGTCTGGTATCTCTATTTTAAACTATTTTTGCGATATAACATCGACATAGAAAATGGGAACGCTGTATAATGTCTCATTGATACTGCAGTGTGGATAAAACCCTGCAACTAAAAATTTTAATTCTTCCGGAACTGATGATACAAGTGCGAGTTAATTCATCCAACCAACCCTGTTATTATTAATGTACTGTTTAATTTTATACTGATAGTCTACAATTTGTGTTTGTATTTGCAGATTTTATTGTTTGATTCTATGATATTTTATTCTGGTATGCGAGATTGGAATACAAACTGTAACTTCCAGTTGGAAACTTCATGCGGGCAAGAGTACATAATAGGTAAGAGTATGACACTATTATGTACTCTTGATGCGGGTAAACCTTGAAAAGTCACATGCTGCCATCCTTTTTCACATTCTTTATTATTATATTTAAGAACTTTATCAACATGATCAATTAATGTTTGTGTTCCAATCAACCAAGCTTTATGTCAGTTATATATCATAACTGAGTATGTTGTCATTTTATTTTTTCCGCAACACATTACGGTCATTGTTGGTTATATTTCTCTCACTTATGTCGTGTGTGGAAAATCTAAAAGTTGCTATGTAATATGTTACATTGCCAAGTTTTTCTTCTTCAGCACTGTCATTGAATTGTACGCGCAATTCAGAATTTATGTTGTTCATATTTTTTAATTAATGTTTACATTTATTATGACAGTAATATGAAAAAAGACGTAAAGCTATTTTGATTTTATTTACAAGTAAAAATGTCGAAATCGCTAATTTTCAAATAAAAATGGTTCAAAAGTCACCACCACTGGATACTGGGGTGGATCAAAATTTTAGTTCCGTTACATGTCAATTTAAAAATTGAATTGGATAACGTAATTTGACTCTAATAAAATGAATAAATGTTGAAATATCAACAATTTAGAATGATAATATTCAACCTAATTTGCCCGTTCAAATTTGGCTAAAAGGATCCACACGTCAAATTTTGGTTATAATAGTGCTATGACTGTATAGTCGCTTGAAAGCCTTTTGTATATATTTATGTTTATGCTTATTCGCTATATTTTCTATTAGTTCTTGCAGTATTTTCACAGTAAATTCTATATGCAATAAAAACTAAGTCATTTTCTTCTGTCATATTTTATTTAGGCAGTTAAATAGCCGGTGTCACGTCAAAATCTTATCATTATAGAAACAGATTGCTTTTGAAATCTATGCTGAATTGAAGAAATATTTAAAAGTTACTAGTTAGGATAACTTGTATTTGCTACCTCTACTGTACCTTATAGTTTGATTCGTCATGCGAATACAATAAGTGGCGCAGTGGTTTCTTCTTTTCCATGGCTAATTTGGTTGGTCATCTAGAGAACTTTAATCCGAATGCGGAGCGCTGGACTTCGTACGTGGATCGGATGTGCCAATTCCTATTGCGAATGGTATCCTCGATGACAACGAAAAGAAAGCCATTTTCTTGACAACGGTTGGTGCTGTTACCTATTCTCTCTTGGAGAATTAAGTGGCTCCTCGCAAGCCTGGCGAAGTGGACTTTTTCGAACTTCAGGACAAACTTCGCAATCATTACGAACCTACTCCGTTGAAGACTGCAGAAAGGTACAAGTTTTATCATCGGAAACACAGGGACGCTGAAACTGTTACTGAATTTTTGGCTGAACTCGAAAGTTGTCTGTTCACTGCCATTTCGGTGAATTTTTGGATGAAGTACTGTGTGACACTTTTGTTTTTGGCTTGCGGAACGGGACAATTATGAAGCGTTTGCTGGCTGAACAAGATTTAACTTTGCAGCGAGCTTACGATTTAGCTAAGACGGAATTTTCGGAGAGGGGCGTGACTGAAATGAACAATAACTCTCATTCTGGTATTCATGCAATTAAGCGGACCAATCCAAGAAAGCAACACCAACCCGGGGTACAGCGCGACAAGCACCAAGTATATAATTGTTACCGCTGTAACGCTAGTGACCACTGGGCAAACCAGTGCAAATATATGAACGCTGTTTGCAAAACCTGTAAAAAAAACTGGTCATATCGCAATAGCTTGTCGATATAAACAGAACCCTAATCAAATGCCGTCAAACCAGCGTCGTCCTCACAAAAGCTACTGTGTCGACGAGACTGGTGGTGACGCTTCTGAATCTGGTGACGCCAGTGACACTGGTGATTCTATTTTTCATTTGTATTCGTTCAAGTCAGAGTCACCACCTATTACTGTAAACTGTTTTATTAATAATGTGCGTAATAACATGCATGTACCTTAATTACTTATTAATTACCTTACCTTAATTACGTATTAATTACCTTACCATGCATTACCTCAAAATTTGATGAAAGCTAAGCTACCCGATTTACAGTTGGTGAAAACTAATCTCCGTTTAAGGGCTTACAATGACAATGACATTCCAGTTCTAGGGGCTATTTCAGTGGATGTCAGATACAATAATGATCTTTACAAAAATTTACCCCTGATAGTAGCTGCCGGTGTGAATGGCCCAGCTTTGCTAGGTTTAAATTGGCTAAATGCAATTCGGTTGAACTGGACCGAAATTCATTCAGTCGGTTCTAGTGAAGTCAGCAGCTTAAAGTCTACTATTGAAAAAGTTTGCAATGAGTTTGAGGAACTGTTTTCACCTGGATTAGGTCGGATAACTGGACAACCAGGCACTATCCGACTGCGGCCTGGAAGCAGGCCGAAGTTTTTCAAGCCTCGCCCAGTGCCATTTTCTATGAAGCAGGGTATCGAAAAAAGTTTGAACCGCGAGTTCAAGACGGTGTTTCAGAAAAAGTCGATATTAGTGAGTGGGCCACACCGATTGTGCCAGTTTTAAAACCAGCTGGGGAAGTTCGTGTCTGCGGACTTTAAGGTGCCAATCAACAGAGATTTGATTGTCGACCAGTATCCGATACCAAATCCCGAATAATTGTATCAGATACTACTGCAAGGCAAAAAGTTTTCAAAACTTGATCTTGCCAGAGCTTATAACCAGCTGGTGCTTGATGAAGACAGTCAGAATCTGTGTGTGGTCAACATACA
This sequence comes from Trissonchulus sp. WLG1_4, assembly GCA_030248245.1. NCBI lineage: Eukaryota > Metazoa > Nematoda > Enoplea > Enoplida > Ironidae > Trissonchulus > Trissonchulus sp. WLG1_4. The sequence continues at coordinate 13,522 of JASANF010008726.1, forward strand.
TCTAGGACTGTTTCGGCATAAACGGTTGCCATTCGATGTGTCATCTGCCCCCGCCATTTTCAATCGACGAATGCATGAAATTTTCTCTGGCTGTCGTGGAGTCGTCTTCTTTTTTGACGACGTGGTTGTTACTGGGGCCAATGACAAAGAGCATGCTGAAAACTTGAGAGAAGTTTTCCGACGGCTACAAGTTCATGGTGTCAAATTGGAAAAAGACAAATGTGTGTTTGCAGCTGACAAAATTAAATACTTGGGACTATCCGTGGATCGAAGTGGCATTCAGCCTTTGGATAGCAAAATCAAGGCCATTGATGACATTCCGGCGCCAAAATCAGTTCACGAACTCAGAGTGTTTTTGGGGAAAATTAATTGTTATGCCCCTTTAATTGCTAATTTGGCTGTGCTGGCAGCCCCGCTGTACCAACTGCTGAAGAAGGATGTCAAGTGGGAATGGTCAGACAAGTGTCACAACAGTTTCTTACAGCTGAAACGCAAACTGAACGAAAAACTTATCCGAGTGCCCTATGACCCAATGAAACCGTTAGTGCTCGCTTGTGATGCTTCTCCTTTTGGGGTTAGCGCAGTACTGTCGCACAGAGATGCCGACGGCACGGAGCGGCTAGTGGCTGCTGCTTCAAAGGCTTTAAACGCATCCGAAAGAAAGTATGCGCAAATTGATAAAGAAGCCTATGCAATTATTTACGGTGTAAAACGCTTCTACCCATATTTAATTGGCCGACACTTTATTTTGGTCACAGATCACCAACCCCTGACTAAAATTTTCGGCCCGTACCAAAGTATTCCCACTTTTGCCGCGAACCGTCTGCAGCGTTGGGCTATTGTACTCTCTGGCTATAATTACTCGGTCGAGTATCGTCGATCAAAAGAGAACAGCAATGCGGACTGTCTTTCGCGTTTTCCCTCAGAGCCCGAATCTGAGACAATAGACCCTAGAAGTCAACGCTGCTTACAGTGCAAACAGTGCTTGTTTGCCAGTATCTGCTTCGAAAACAGTAAGTCACACATATCAAGATTCAGTTTTGCAGGAAGTGCTTAAATTGCACAAAATCGTTGGCCTGCACGGCTTCCCAGAGAAAATAAGCACTTGCTTCCGTATTTCATATGAAAGGACGAAATTTCGATAATCAATGACTGTCTGTACTGGGGGTGGTTGCACCAACTTACAAATCTTACAATTGTAATAATTGTAAGAGCAAAATCAGGTGATTCTTTACGAATTCATTATGTAATTTCATTACGAATCATCTGATTTTTCACTTACAATTGTTACAATTGTAAGATTTGTAAGTTGGTGCAACGACCCCCTGGAGAGATCGAATAATTATACCCACGTCTCTTCGCAGCCTTATACTCTCCACGCCGCCCATGCAGGAATTTCTAAAAGTCAAGCCCTTATCTCGAAGACACTTTTGGTGGCCTGGCGTATCGTCAGACATAGAAAATCACATTCAAAGATGCAAAGACTGTAATTCCAACAAAAGCAATCCCAGATCGCTGTCAAAAGAAATAAGTTGGCCGCAAGAAAGTGTGCCATGGCACAGAATTCACGTCGATTTTTTGGGTCCTTTTGGAAAATTTCAATGGCTTGTTGTTGCAGATTCATTTTCTGGATGGCCTGAAATATACAAAGTTTCGCGAATAACTGCGGACGAAACTATTAACTGTCTACGGGACATGTTTTGTCGGTTTGGTTTACCAAAAACGTTGGTTTCAGACAACGGACCTGCATTTATTTCATCGAAATTCAGCGAATTCTGCAGCAATAGTGGAATTAAACATGTATTTGCTCCGCCTTATCACCCGAATTCGAACGGTTTGGTTCGAACTTTTAAAGAATTTTTGAAAAAGATTAACAATGATCCAGCAAAAGTCTACAACTTCCTACTGTCATATCGAACCACTCCAAGCCCAACTGTTGGAAAATCTCCAGCAGACATTCTACTCGGTTTCACCCAGCGAACACGTCTAACGAGCCAATGAATCAAAAGAATTGCTCTAAATTTGTGTCGTGTATTCACCATGGGTCAAACAGTTTGGATAAAGAATTTTCGCAAAGGCCCTCAGTAGATTCCACGATAAATTTTAGAAAAACAACGTTCGGTTGTGTACCAGGTTAAAGCCAAAAGTATGATTTTCACACGGCACGCAGATCAAATTCGCAATTGCGTGGTAAACGTCAATGACAATTCAAGTGAGACGGCGGATGATTGGCTTGAGTGGCCGAAATTTGGTGTTTCTCGCAATCCGCAAAATATCCAACGAGATCCGGAAGTACACGGTGGATACGTCCCTGGAACTATAATTATTGAAAGGCGCTCAGCTCGTCAGCGTAGATGTCCACAACGCTTTGATCCTGTTTCCGGAAACTTTCATCGGCCCCCTGGACCTACCTATTCTTTCTAGAGAGAAGGGAAAGTGAAGAAATATTTAAAAGTTACTAGTTAGGATAACTTGTATTTGCTACCTCTACTGTACCTTGTAGTTTGATAAGTCATGCGAATACAATATATTCAGTTTAGTTAAGCACATAATATGGAGTGCATATCCAATCTGGGGAAACAAACGAAGACCGGCCACACCCACAACTAAGTTATGATGCGTAATACGTTGATAACCTCACTTAGGCAGAGGAAGGAGACAACCTCCAGCTGCACGGAATACCTTTTCCCAGTTCAAAGGAAATGAACTAGCCTAGGGGGAGGGTAAAACAGTAACGGTAATCCTCGGATAAATAATTATTCGCTGGCGTTTCCTGCGGTGCTCATCTCCGTCACAAGCCCCTAGAGCGTCAGGGGCGCCACAGCCACTTCAAGAGTGACTACATCCATGGAGGAGAGCAGGAGCAGCCTCTCAACCTCAAGTCATTCGAAAATAGATACACAAACATTATCCTACACCCTATATTATTCCGTTCACCATGTGCAAGACTAACGAAGTAGACAATCAGAAACCATTTACTTTAGGAACTTAAACGTCTAAATCGTTATTACCAACCAGTATAATTCCCTCAATTTTTGTAAAATATTATTCTGGAATACTTCGTACTTTTCCGGTTTTACCTCCAGCTAGCACTATCTATTGCCAGAAAATTGGCTCCCCAATTCCCCATTTCTAGCTTTACGTGCTATAAACGTTACTCGTTTGTAACTTTATACGTTACTTTATACGACGTTATACGTAGCGAGCAACGTTACTCGTCGTTACTCGCTACGGACGTACTTGTAGCATTTTCAAACTGAACATATTCACTTTCGTTTCTATAGTTCCTTCTCTGAAAGCAACAAAATGACTCGTCCAACTATCCTTTCTAACGCCAATATGTTAAAAACAACGCGAGTGACACAAATAAATTTACTTTACTGATTAAATAATCGACTTCGCAGTATGTACAGTACACAGAGACAGAAGTAGCGTATCATTACACATAGTGTAATCAATAATAATGTCTGTAAAAACTACATACAACTTATGGAAGTGAGACTAGGGCAATTAAAAAATACAACTGGACTTTTAGCAAGACAGAGAATAAGCGTCAGCGTCTAGAAATACGTTTTTAACACAAAATTAAAAAAACAGCTACAAATTTAGACATACTCATTTTTAAAATCGTAGCGGTCAGGTCGGAAGCAATAATTTAGTTTCCTTCCGTCACTGCGAAAGTAGCACCTGAAAGCCTTGGTTGAAAAATAACTGAAATTTCAACTACTTTTACGCAGACGCAACAATTTGCTAGAACAAAAACCGAAATTTCAACTACTTTTACGCAGACGCAACAATTTGCTAGAACAAAAACCGAAATCAGATTTCAAAGTAAACAGTTATTTATCAGTTACTTACAATGCCACTGATTTTTTTTACACATCTCAATAGGTATTGTCTGTTTGAAAAATATCAGACAACCAATTGCTCAGTTTGGACAAATTCAGTTCAACACAGTTCAAAAAGTTTACATCCGACACGGACCTCTGTTATCTTCCCACATAATCGTGGTACCCACTTACCGACCCCATGAGGATGGAATGCTGGCCCTCCAAAGATTGCCGGCCCGGAGGGCCGGTGGCGGGCCGCAGGCCGACCAGTAAAAAATTGAAAATTTTACAAAAAAAGGCTAAAAATTGTATAAATAGTCGTAAATTGTAAAACTAGTATAAATAACACAATCTAACAATGTATCTTTTCTCTAAGCCTATTTATGAATAAATTTCAACAAATGTCTCAATTTGTCTGTTTGCATCTGTAAAACCATACAGTAGTTGGATGGGAAAATTGGGGAACAACCCTCCCCAAAATGTAGTCGCAGGGGAGGGAGGAAGGTCCTGCCAAGGGTAAAAGACAGGAAAAGTTCCCGTCGTCAGCAAATGTTCAGACCAAAATTTTAGAAATTCAGTATTTATTATGATGTTTAAGCTATTTTTTCTAAATTTTGGCCAAAAATTGTCGAAATTGTTGCTTTTTCGCCAAGCATTGACACAAAAAAGGTAAATATTCGGTCAGTTTTGGCAGATGGTGATTGGTGGAGTCAACAGTAGACTCAAGGAGGGGGGATCCCACCACCAAGGGGGGTTCTCAAAGTGTAGGACTGAACCAGTCATCAGGCAAGACGAACACATGCTGTAGTTTTAAAAATGGTTCAAACAGTGATGTTTTTCTCAGCAACAATATTGCTATGTATATTCAATCAGAAATTCTAAATGCTTCTGCGCTAACCTAAATAAACTAACGCTAATTGGTTTGCACGTAAATAATCTGCCGTCTTGTCATCTTTAGACTACGAGTGTGAAGTAGCTTATAGTCGTGTTTTTTTTGAATTTGTTAAAAGTTTTGGCTTATTTGGAACAATTTTGCATGTTTTAGACTCGGCCCGCGACGCTGCCCGGCCCGCCAGCATAGAGATCACAGATCGTCCCAGCCCGGGCCGCCCGCTGGCCAGTGGCAACAAAAGAATAGCCTAAATTAAATTAATTAAATACATACTACTCTTAACACAAGATGCTACCATTGCACCAAATGTTTATAGTCTGATCGAACGCTTAGTCGTTTGAGGGTTTCGTATCCCGTGATAATTAGGGTTGAGAAGATGGAGGACGAGAGAAGTCGAGCTGTGAGACCTTTGCTGAAAATGTGCCAGCGCTCTTCCAACCAGAGACGGCGCAGGGTTTCCCGGAGAGAGGCGCGTTGCACCTGAAAATCATAGTTTCATTATGGCAGGAATTCAGCTACTGACTGTTGACTATTATGCGAAACATGATAATGTACTGTTTTAGGCATTTTTACGAATAAAAACTCGCCATGCTCTGAAGCATAGTGATTGATTCCATGTAAAATAACAGCACGCAAATCTCATGGTCTAGTTTCGAAGATTTGGTGCGCTTTTAAGCTTGTCTGCTGGTTTACATTGCAACTTATCGCTATATGGAAATAGGGTGTGTAGATAATAAGATTAGACTAAACATTCATACATAGCCGCGATAAACTAGGCTTTAAAATACCGGTGATACCTGTTGTTTTTTGCCTACTACACTCACACACCTGTAGCCTAGCCCTGAGCAAATCCAATGGGTTTGTGCAACAGGCAGCAGTCATGCCAGCACAGGGAGCTGCCACCACTTGAGCCATCAGCTGAGGGGCCCAGCCAGGGACCAGCGCCACAAACTCTTCTAAAAAAACAACCACGATATATCAAACCGTAATCACAACGTTACGCAGATTAGTCTGCTAACAGGGCGTCTTCATGTATATATTCCTGGAATTGTGGCGGCGTATATTCAAATATTCCATAACGTCTATGTCAACAAACGATTATATTATAACTGTAAGGTCGACTTTTAAAGACCTTAACTAATTGCCAGTCAACTATTGTATACAAATGACTCACGAAATAGAGTAGTCAAAACATATTTCGCAAAATATGCTTCAAATACAAGAAAAATGCATTATATACATACACACATGCTTTGCAATCTTCATTAACACTATTTTAGACATCTCGCTTTATTGCATAATATTATGATTGTGTTCAACTACAGAAAATATTGTCTCTAAAGTGAAGAATGACCACAGGCTAATATATTTTTAGATGGCATTAACGCTCGGAAGCAATAGCAGTGTTAAGATTACGGAAGAGATTCATTAAGCTTTCAAGCTAAAGGCGTCGGAAAATTTCAATTCCATACAATATTAAAAAATGCTACGTATAACTGGCTTGTTCTAAAGTAGTCTACAATAAGTATTACTAAAGATTCAATCCACCTAAAACCAGCACATTTCTTGCGCTGCGATTGATTGAATGTGCCTTTCTCTACCCGACATATACGTAATATCTTATCCATGTTTGAAGTTACATGCCCCTATATATCTGCCAGTTGCCAGCAAAGTAATTACAAAAGAAGTAAGCATTAAAAGTAGGGATGGACCGAAAATTCGGTATTCGGTATTCGGTTTTCGGCCGAAAAACGGGTATTCGGTATTCGGTACCGAAATTTTCGGCCGAATACCGAATAATTATCAAATCAAGGATATTCCAAATCAATGAACGTTTAAAGTTAGAACTCATTTTATTAATCCTGCAATTAGCAGAACACTTCGAATTCGAACTGAAATGCACCCAAAAAACATGAAAGTAGTATGTTAGCTAATGCAGATACTTGTGTTAATTTTTCATTCATGCTTAAAACTTTTTCTGCTCTCAAGACTAGATTCTGACACGCCGTACTGTGCGGCGTCTTATCGCACCTTGAGCCTTCTTTTTTAAACGTTTTTCTTGGACTCTGAAAGTTTACAAGCAGTTTAAAAACTGTCCCACTTCACCCCTAAAACGACCCTGGGACTGCCTGGGTGAAAAGGGACAAACCCTATGTACACAAAATGTACACAGATGTACATGGAGGTCTGGGCCTGGGGGGGCAGCTCCCCCACAGATTTGAGAGTCCGAGACCAGCCCCCCTCATATTTGACCCATCGGGACAGGCCCCCCTCCTTGATGCTGAAAAAAGGTGTCCAAAAACTCTAAAATCGAACCAGATCGCTGTAAAATGCTTCAGCTAAAAGCTAAAAAATAGCTCAAAATATCCAAATTTTGCCAAAAAATTCCCATTTTTAAAGCAAAAATTGAAAACTCTCGCGTTTCGTCAGTTCGAGCTCCCGAAACGTCGGGACAATCCCCCAGACCGAGAACCTGTGTACTTGTATGCCTATGTACATACCTCATCAAACTGCAGTCAGAGGTCGCTGAAACTTGTGTAGTTTTTTGCTGGTGCTTATTGTGCATCTTTCTATAGTATTATTTATTCTTCGATTGATTCTTCAATTCTATAGTATCCAGTTATTCTTCGATAGCCTTTGCATAAATAATTAAAATCAAACGTTTGCAAAATGTTTATATACCGTATATTTATTTATGCGTTGTATTTTAATATTCTGCATCTTCAAAACCTGAGAAAACATTCTCTAACTTATGCTTGACAACTATTCGGTATTCGGTTTTCGGCCGAAAACGAAACACCGAATATTCGGTATTCGGTAGTCGGTGAAATTTTCTTCGGTCCCATTCCTAATTAAAAGGATTAAAAGACAGTCATGATATCACTGTCTTGAAACATAATTGCGGAATGCGTACAGATATGTTTGCTACCGAACTGACTATGTACTGCGGGAAGCCATACCTGCATAAAACATATAGCTTGACCAGAAGAGGGCAGAATTAGGCACATAGCAGAGCACAGATGCCATGTAGCCGCGGAAAAAACCAGCAGCACCATCACGACGATAAATCTCCCTTATCACAGCGGGGGCCAGGCGGGTGCCGGCGTTGGAGGAGCCAGAGACAAGCCCCAGTTGGTCTCGGCCACGCAGCTCATAAGCCTGAAACCAAACCAAAAAGTGCAACTGTCGGACATGCAGTGATGCGGGATTGGGGAAGCCACCAATAAGTTCGGACTCAAAGTAAAGGGAAATTCGCCCGGGGTGAAAGAGGGGGACTTGGTGTGTGCAAAAGTTTCGGCCGAAATCCCTTAGCGAGCGTAGTTTTATACTGAACATATATTTTTGCTATTGGCACTTGAGTTGAGGGAGGCAAAAGGGAAGGCCGGAGGGGTACACAAAATTTTTGCGCTGCTTATACATGTATGGCAACTGGCTTACAAGTTTTGGTATAATAGCAAAAACAACAAAACTTGACGCGTAGATTATTTCCCAGTGTCCGCCGTCCACAATTCTACTTTCTACTACTTTGCTATCAGATGCAGAGTGAATACTTATTTCACCTTATGATGCATCCGTCTTGTGTTACCGATCATCATCATGTGCTGAGAGATCACGTCGAAGGGAACAATAATGGTCTGGCTTACCAGCGAAGCCGCGGCACCACCTACAGATTAAACAGACAGGATTACTGAACACAACTACACTGCTGAAACGTACCGCTGCAAAAGGCAGACATTGAATATTCATGCAACCAGTTGAAAATAGACTGATTTTAAGCAGAGATACACGGGAACAATCGGCGACGGGGGTGCTTGACCTCCGGCGGAGAGGGGGTGGTCCTGGTTATAGTTTGATTTTGGTGAAAACTGGAAAAATTTGACATATTTTTATTTATTTAGATTTTTTTACTCATTTTTGGGGCACTTTTTGACTGCAGCCGCTAAATATTTGCGATTTTTCCAAGTTTCGTACACTTTTTGGCAATTAGAGGGGGGTGGGAGCTAGAAGGGGGTGCCTGGTGTCTAAGGGGGGGGGGGATGAATGGGGCGTATACCTCCATACCCTCCCCTTCGTGCATGTATGCTTTTAAAGTTTTTAAATTAGTAACTTTTAGTTGCCTAAGCTTCTGCGATAAAAGTAAAACAATTATACTACACAGATATTTACTCAACATCACCTCCTTAGTATTCATTCACTCGCTAGTGTATTACTGAATAACACTTATAACACATTAAGTAATAATACACTATTTATATATACCAGAAGAGATTGCGGCAGAAACCATTTAATCGCTCTTTCCTTCTCATTATATAATTGCGTGTGTCACTATCAACTAACTATCCGTTAAAACGGCTTGTAACTGACCTATCAAAGCTCGTCCACGATTCGACTGTAGGCTGGTGTATTTGGCAAGGAGATGTCTGACGTTCTCGTAAGTGGTCACGTAGAATATTCCGCTGATAAGCTGCGTGGTGTTGATCCAAAACCCGCGATACAGACCGTGGAAGCCCTCCGAGGAGTAAATCTTTCGGAACGCATCCCACGTCCCGCGATACACCGAGTTCCGCTTCTGAATCTAAAACGAAACGGAATCTGTAACCTGTACGACAGAAGTTCATCAATTAAATACCTGTTATTAAAAGCGGTACTGTACTCTGAAAAAGTCTATTAATAAAGAACTGCTTAATTATGCACGTGATTTGTACAAGCTTGATAATTGGCATATTATGTACATTAACATGGGGTATATTCTGGGGGGAGGCAAGTACAAAACTTGTGACTGCCACTGTTTACTGTATATATATACTAAGTCTCACAAAAAAGTGCCCTGTTTTAGCGAAAAACTAAACTATTACAAAATTTTTGGCCAAAACACCGTGTTTTAGCGTAAAAATTAGCAATTTTTGAAACTTTGGCCAAAAACTAGGCAAAAAACCTTTGAATTTAACAGACCACTTTATAGAAATTCTGCTTGTTCTTTTGTACCGTGACTATAATTTTGCTTCCCCTTGGGCCAAAATCCTAAATTTTGGTTAAATTTTAAACTGTGGGCATATGCATGATGACTAATCGTTATCCGACAGGTTTCGCAATGCAATTTAGTTACAAATTTACAACATCAATTATTATCAGCACGGACAAATGTTCTGTACCGATTGTGAGGTTCAGTTCAGACACCAGGTTTTACCGACAGACGCCAATTTGTATATAACTTTTCACTGACTTGGGCAGACTGTCAGATCAAAAAATTAAGAAGAAAATTAACCACCGGGAAGCCGCTAAGAAGGAAAGCCAAATATAAAAATAAATAGGCTAAATAGAAGACTAAGCTGGGGGTCTCCTGAGGAGTGGGGACGCCCCCTTGCCAGCAAAGGAAGGCAGTAATGATATGAACTAACCTGGAGACGAGTCTTGACAACAGTGAGAGGATAGAGAAGGCCTCGAACACAAATAGAGCAGGAAAGGGACAGGGGGTAGAACTTGGCCAGGTCCATCATGTTCCATTCTATCACCTAAACCCACAATGCTTTACTAAGCCAATGATTAGACACGCCCATAACTAATAAAATAAATTACACGTGACACATAACATAACAAATTACAATTTGCGAACTTAAAGCAGCTCAGGGCAGCTCATTTCTTTCCCCTTTCAAAAATTCAGAAAACACAGGTTGGCTACCCACACCGTGCACCAACTCCTGGGCCTGATATATATACTGGATTGACAATTGTAATCCATCACTATCACTTATATACACATTTTTTACACAAACTGACCAGGGTGGCTGTGGCTTCTTCAATATTTATCAACATATATGTTCGCTCCCCCCTCAAATCGCATTGCAGTATTGCACTCCAAAAAAAATTTAAATCATGAGATTTTCTTAAAATAATCGCACAGCATGAAAAACATATATATACCTGTACCTATATACCTGTACCTGTAGTTCTGGTGGATCTACACGATCCGGTCCACTTCCAGACATATAAAGAGATTTGGCATCAATCTGTGAACAAAACCGAAAACACTGGGCAGTTATGGTGACCTTTTTTAGTAGAGCACCTCGAGGCCGCACCCCCTGAACAAACTGTTGTATTTCCTGAGATGTGACATATACAGCACCCCGGAGGCCCGACTCTGAGACCCAGTGAGCGTTTTAGGCACCACTCAAATAATTTGGGGCGCGTAGGCGTAGCACCACCCCCCCCCCGCCCGAGACAGAGAAAAACTACTGCGAAAATACTAAAGCTGCCCCAGTGCCCCACCCTTCCGGATCCTGGCTACGCTACTGGGCCCCTTTGCACAAACGTTTATCCCTTATCAGTTATCACTTATCAGTAAATTTTTATCAGTTATCAGTGTGGCGTTGCACGAAATTTATCAGTAATTTACTGATAAATTCCAATGCATTTTATAGAAGACTGATGATAATTATCAGTTACATATCAGTAAATTGTGTGCAACGCAGTGTCGCAGTATACTGATAATTCACAAATAACTGATAATTTATGTTTTGTGCAACACGGCATTAATAAATGTTTTGTGCAACGGGCCCCTGGAATGAAGTGAAAATAAGTTAACGATTTTTAAAAACATTATATACGTGTATACATTTGGAAGTATTGGAAATTGTTTCCGGTCAAGCCCCCAGGCCCAGATCCCTGCAATGCAACCGCTATGGTTTTATGACAAGTGTTGCTTGAAATTGTTTTTCAATTTAAGTAAGCTTCAAGTGCGGACTGCCGCGTCTGTTAGACTGGTCTGCGTGCACGTTCACAAGAAATCCTAATTTGCTCTGAAGCAGTGGCTGCCGTACAGTGGCGTAGCGAGAGGCGGTCGAGGGGCCTGAACTCACCCCTGCTTGAATATATATAGTCAGAGGGGGTAAAAAAATACGATCGGAAACATGGGGTAAAAAAATACACCCCCCTCCAAGAAAAACCCCAACAGGTGCATGCCTGTTGAATACATACAAAGGAAGCACTACTACTGCTACATTACTTGAACATATTACCTAGTAATAATCTGTGTTCAGCTTACAATACGAAGCTGACAAAATCATGCACTCAAAACATGGCTCATTTTACAAGGGTCAACAAAATTTTGACAAGCTTCTCTTGTCACGGAGTCTAGTTGTTTTCCGGCACCAACTGCGCATATGGCATAGTCAGCTACCCTTCTTTCAAACTGTGACTGGTTCTTCTCTATTGGTACTGGTACTGGTTGGCGCGTACGGGAGCCATATTTTTTTACCCCCCATTTTTGGTCAATTTGTGGGGAAAAAATACGGGTATTTTTTGCTTTTATGTCGTGTTTTCAATCCAAAACAACTTCCTTTGCGGAAGAAAATAAGCACAGGAAGGTGCTACGGCTGCCAAGTGTACTACGACCACCGACTGCTAACAGAGCGGTTCCAGCTACACAAGGGTGTTCAAATGATTAACCCAGCTACATATATAAATACACATACAGACCCCCAGGCCCAGATGCCTAAGTTGCGAAGCTGATGATGATAGTGGTAATTCACTCTTAAAATTATACATAATCTGGGAACAATTTCTGGTACAACACGATTTGACTATTGACAGCAATAAAGGAAATTTCAACTAATTTAAGACTATATTTAAGTATGCAAAAACTATCAAGCAGGGCGTCGCCACCAATTTCAGAGTCCGCGGTACTATCTTTACGTCAAATGATTCAGTTTACCGCAAGTAAAGAATACGTAGACGGGAAAAATTTTGAAAAAAAATTCAAAAAAGAGTGTAGTGTAAAAAGTAGTCGTGGTGTTATTGGGGCTCCAATTTCAGTGGCCTTTCCTTATATGTGCGAGCTTAGTTAAAAAATTGAGTAAGTCTGAGTTGATTTTCATAACTGTAGAAGAATATTGGCCTGCTTTTCTTGGATGGGTCAGAATCGACCCGTATTTTTCCCCCGCGACCGTATTTTTTCCCCCCAAAATGGGGGTAAAAAAATACGTTTATTTTTTGATTTATATAAAATTAGTAGTGCAGAGAAAAAAGTTTAATATGTGGTTTTGTAGAGCAACTCCGCGAGGTATTGTTGGACAAAAGTTTGCCCGAGAACTTAATCCAGGAAAGCAAAAAAACCTTGTACTCATATTTTGGAACTTTTTTACCCCATCTGACTATACTGCCTTGAATCCCAGTTTTAAACTTCGGAGTTAATTCAGAGGTTATTAAGGGCTTTTTATACATCATTTGTAACGTTTTCGAACAATTTAAATGAAAATTGAGATGTTACTAAATTTTGTGCAAAATTAGTAAAACCATTTTCAAGGCATCTGGCATATTTTAGACTGGATTTTAGACTTCAGACAAAATTTGACCATTTTTAAGATGTCTGAATTTTCTGCAAAAGCCCTACAAAAAAGCTTCTTTGAAATTGATGAATAATGAAATTTAAATGAAAATTAATATGTCCAAAAACAATGATAATGTTAAATTAACCACCATTTCTGTCTAATAGATTTTGCAGGTTAAATGCAGTTGGGGGGGGGGAGAAAAATAGTGGACCTATCTTTTTGAGTAGAGTACCTCGGGGGAAG
>JASANF010008728.1:0-22222 GCA_030248245.1 Trissonchulus sp. WLG1_4
TGGCCCGTATTCACATACTAAGAGTTATTCACAAACTAACGCTAAGCGTTTGCTAAACGCTAAGCGCTTAAGTATGTTTAGCATGTTAAAAGGTCAAGTTTGTGAATAACACTTAGCGCTTATAAGCGCTAACACTAAGTGCAAACACTAACTTTAAGCGTTACACTTAGTATGTGAATACGGGCCTCTATCTGCGTAAACCATGCATGTACACGGGGTCTCGGCCTGGGTGTTAGGGCTTGTTTCAGATTTTTCGAAATTTTAAGGGGGCTTGCCGTGGCGTGTCGGATACTTGAACTGACAAAAACGCAAAAGTTTTCAATTATCCCATTATCCAATTATCCCATCTGTGTTCGGCTTACAATATGGAGCTGACAAAATCATGAACCTAAAACATGGCTTATTTTACAAGGGTCAACAAAATTTTGACAAGCTTCTCTTGTCACGGGGTGTAGCTGTTTTCCGGCACCAACTGTGCATATGGCATAGTCAGCTACCCTTCTTCAAATTGTGAATGGTTCTTCTCTATTGGTATATACTGACTGGTTGGCGCGTACGGGAGCCATATTTTTTACCCCCCATTTTTGGTCAATTTGTGGGAAAAAAATACGGGTACTTTTTGCTTTTATGTCGTGATTTCAAACGAAAACAACTTCCTTTGTGGAAGAAAGTAAGCACAGGAAGGTGCTACGGTTGCCTTGCCACGTGTACTACGACCACCGACTGCTAACAGAGCGGTTCCAGCTACACAAGGGTGTTCAAATGATGAGCAAAGCTACATAAATACACATACAGACGCACCGATGCCTAAGTTGCGAAGCTGATGATGATATTGGTTATTCACTCTTTAAAATACATAATCTGGGAACAATTTATGGTACAACACGATTTGAATATTGACAGCAATAAAGGAAATTTTAACTAATTTATATATATAAGACTATATTTAAGTATGCAAAAACTATCAAGCAGAGCGTCGCCACCAATTTCGGCGTCCGCGGTACAAACTTTACGTCAAATGATTCAGTTTACCGCAAAGAAAGAATACGTAGACGAAAAAAATTTTGAAAAAAATTTAAAAAAGAGTGTAGTGTAAAAAGTAGTCGTGGTGTTATTGGGGCTTCAATTTCAGTGGCCTTTCCTTTTATTTGCGAGTTTAATTAAAAAATTGAGTAAGCTCGAGTTGAGTTTCATAACTGTAGACGCATTTTGGCCTGCGTTTCTTGGATGGGTCAGAATCGACCCGTATTTTTTCCCCGCGACCGTATTTTTTCCCCCAAAATGGGGGTAAAAAAATACGTTTATTTTTCGATTTATATAAAATTAGTAATGCAAAGAAAAAACTTTAATACGTGGTTTTGTAGAGCAACTCCGCGAGGTATTGTTGGAAAAAAGTTTGCCCGAGAAACTTAATCCAGGAAAGCAAAAAAACCTTGTACTCATATTTTGTATTTTTTTACCCCATCTGACTATATACGCGGCGGCTGAGGCCGCCGCGTAAAAAATTGCTAGTGTTATGTTTGAGTTTCGTTTTCGCTCAGCAGTTAAAAAACTCGTCAATTTCAACTTTTTTCGATATTATTTTCAGCTTTTTCCGCTGCTGCTGTAGCTGCAATGGCAGAAAAAAGCTGCTAAAGAATACGCCAACTAATCCTAAACGATGCCTAGCGCATTGAATATATAGACAACAATGCATAGCGCACTAAAAAAGGGTCAAGGTTCGGCGGGGGGGGAATTATTTTTGCCCATAAATCGCTTCCTACTAGGGATGGAAGTCTCGGTTTTTTTCAGACCAAATTCCGAGACCGCCAAAACCGAGACTTTGGGATATTTTTTGTCATTTTTTCACCTATTGATTTGATGACTTTTTATACATTTTTAGGTAAAATTATGTACAAGACCATGGTCAGACACCTATAAGTATATATAACTAACAGCTACATCACGGCAATTTTGGTTACATTCGTGGTTCTTTCCTCCTTTTGTGTGGGTGTGGGACCGTGTCTTCTTAAATACTGTGAAATTTTGACGTTTGTCCAAAGCAGACGCAATTTGTCCTTGTTCTTGCCAGAGAATAGCAATGTTTGACACTGTTTGGCTTGGCCGAATTTAGTTCAAAACCGCTCAGATTTTATTGGAATTACCAACGTTCTGCTAAAATATATACAGTATACACCCAAGATAAAAAGGGTTTTTGGCTCAAAAATTAGACCTGCGCGCAGTGAAGCTCTTTCGGTGCAACTGAGGCGGGGGGGGGGGAAATTCAAAGTGATATTTTTTCACCGTAAAAACACGTTTTTATAGGTTTTCGCATGCGCTGAGTTCATTTTTAGCACTTTCCAAGCAAAAAAACGTTGATTTATACATTTTCGAAAAATTTCAATTTTTGTCGAAAATCATCGTTTTTCGACATACTGGGGCTAATCATCGAAAATTATGACCAATACAGTCGTAATACGAACCTGAAGTTTGATCGTCATAAATTAACACATAATAATATACTTAATACAGCTTTGTTTGCAACATATTTAGCTCACTCATACTAAAAATCTTAATTTTGCCAACTAAAAAAAGAGGCTAAATATGCATAGTTAAATTGAGCTTACATATCAAAAGTTTTAGTTTCTTTTTGCGTAGACATTAAATTTATTACATTTTTCTAGAAAAATATGCATCTTTGGTTATAACTAGCGATTTCTAATGAAATAGAATGTCATAAATACAATCTGAAAACGTCACTGATGCTCAGCACCAAGCTGGCACTGACAGTCAAAGTTGGGTTTAAGGGGGTAGTGTCGCGAAAGCAGTTTTGCTCATAGGCTGTGAAAATAGAACTTTTTGTTTTGAAGTAGTACATGCAATGAGCAGCTAGTCCAACGCTGTATGGTATCAAATAATTACTGCCAGACATCACACTATCAATATGGACAAATATCTTGGACCAATCGTCATTAGTAAGCCAGACATCACACAATAGGGACATAAAAGTTCGAAAAATCAAGCCAGATATCAGATTGGCCAGCTTGTGAAGTACACATCACAATTTTTTGCGAAAAATAAGAAAAAAAAAATTGAAGGTTCGTTTTTCTTCTGATTTGAAAATAAGCGTCTAGATTTTCCACAATTTATCATTATTGCTGTTATTATTTTACAGTTTAAGTACACCTTCACAGTTCAAACTAGTATTACTCCACAGCCGCTACAGCAATCTGCACTAAATTTTGTGTGCATAAACTACAACATATGTGCTATTAGTCTATGTAAAAAAACTAAACCGAAAAATTGATAAATGTGACTAAAAAATGGAATGTGAATAGGTTTTTTTTCGTCATTTTTCCGACTTTGAGACATTATTGCAAACTATATGCTGCACCAATTTTGCTGAAACTTGGCAAAATAAATTGCCTTTTGGTAGATTTTTAAAATATAGAAAGAACAATTTCTAACATTTTACTGAACAAGTTTTACAGTCGCGCAAAATCGACTGCTTTCGCGACACTACCCCCTTAAAAGTGCAGCTTTATTTATGATTCCACAGTAGCAAGGGTCCTTTTATTTGATGCAAGCAACTAAGACTAACCTTTGCTGACCCACTTACTAAGCCTGAGCCTAAGCACTAAGCCTCAGCCTAAGCAAGTAATACGGGCACATTTTCGGCTCTTTTTGACCGTATTACCCGAATCGATAAATAACTTTTTGTTCACGCTAGCTAGAAAGTTCATTTTTTCAGCAGCTATAGAAGTCAATACATTCTACTCGTGTGACAAGTTTAAAGCTGCTACGTTCAACTAAACAAACGTTATAATCAATCAAACTTTATTGGGTAATACGGTCCATTTCGGGTTGTATGGTCACCTGCGTCGGTTATTACGGTCACATTTCGGGCAATACGGTCACCCTCATTTTCGCTTACTGCTGAACGAAAAAAATCAGAAAACAAACTTTTATTGTTACTCAACTTAGATGTAAGCAAAACCGGAACGCAAGCATTATAGAATAAAACTGAGATACTAATAAAATGAGCATATAAGTGACAGTACTATTACAAAACTGATACACAATACTTAGTTCAGCCGGGAGAAGTTCAACCGGGAAAGTACACTATGTGAACTATCGCAAAACTTAAAAACACTGCAAAACTTTCGTCCAGATAGTATTAGCTAATGTGAACAACTCATGGTCAGTTGAAATTTTCTTTAATTGAATTAAATTTTCTGCATGGTGGCTATCGTTGTTAACATTGTTATGATTGTAGTTTGATTGAGCTATTTGACCTTTATTCTAATTGTATTTATTAAAATTAAAAT
The DNA here is from genome assembly GCA_030248245.1 of Trissonchulus sp. WLG1_4. Taxonomy (NCBI): domain Eukaryota; kingdom Metazoa; phylum Nematoda; class Enoplea; order Enoplida; family Ironidae; genus Trissonchulus; species Trissonchulus sp. WLG1_4. Next base: position 4,308 of record JASANF010008728.1, read on the forward strand.
AAAATGGGATGTTCATGTTACAATACTACACACAATAAAAACAACTGGAACAAAAACAGTAACATTTTATAATTGCAATTAAACTTTAATGGCACTAAAATCAAAAAGTGAATTAGGGTGATTTTGACAATTTTTCACGTTCAATATCAGAACCAGTAGCCAGTCAGTATTGTATAATTTCAAAAAATAGTGTCTGTTGCAATGTAAGTTTAAAAATTGCCGTGAAAAAGTGTTAACAAGTCGTGAATATTGAACTATCATTTCAAGCGATTAAGGCTCAGCTTTAGGACAATAACCCTAAGCATCAACCTCATAACATGGCACTAAACTGGCAAAGTATTAACTCAAACGTGAGCAAACTCATGTATACTTGCAGGTAGTAACAAATACAAAGCTTGATGAAACAGTTAAAACTTGTGCAAAATAAAGCAAAATAGGCTCATTGAAGTAAAAATGAAAAGTTATGTATAGCAAGATGTGCAAAAAAAGTATTTTCGGCCAGAGTGGCCACACATTTCATGTGCCCAGCACTTGCACATGTTGCACTGCAGCCAATCTACTGGATCGTTTCCATTATAAGTGCCACCACAGGCAACACAACGGTTTTCAGCTGCATCTTCATCATCTTCCTCTTCCAAAAACCCATCTTGCGACAAAATAGCTCGTTTGACCGGCCCTGTGGTGTTTGATGGGCCTGGCATAGAATCAGGTGGCTTGTATGGTGTGGTCGGTAAGCCTTTAGATTTGGCTATTTTCTTGAGCTTCATCACATGCCCATCACCGGTTAAGTGTTGATCTTGAATAAAAAATTGACATAAATAAATTAATATCTTGAACGAGAAAATCACATGAGCTGATACTAAATTATCCAGTTTTTCTAAATTCAATTATAGACCCATACTGCGAACGAAATAAACGGAGTTGTGGACAGTGGACTTAGTCTGAGACAACTGTTGTGACTCTTCAGATTCATTAAAAATTGAAAAAGTAAGTCTGCTAATATCAAAACCAACTAGGTGCAAAGTTTTCAAAACTGTTTAGTCAACTGAAATTATAAACATTAAGTAAAATATCATGTACTGCTCGACACATACTTGTTGACGGTTTTTTCATTCGAGATAATGCTGTCTTTGAAGCCTGAGTATCTGGTGCTGGCAACATAGCCGAAAAGGATACAATCAATTTCTTGTTGCCTGTTTGTGGGCCAGCTGAGTCCACGTTTCGAGCAGGCGAAGGTGTCAGATGAGTCATATCCAGCTCCGGGTAAAGCTCCAACGGTCGCATTTTCTGGTACCAAAGTGCCTGCCCACTGCCTATCAATGGAGAAGCGTGACTTTGCACAGGTTCAACAGAATTCGGTAGGATAGGAACTAAATCAAGTGCCCCAGTGTTAAGGCCAGACGGAGAGTTCACAGAAATAGGACGGACAGGAAAGAGATCGGGTTTGGTAAAAGTCGAAGTGGGTAATAGAGTCCCATAAGAAGGCTGGGCATTATCCAGAGTTGTTGCAGAAACTGGAGACAAATACGAGTCGGGATCAAAATCAGACAAATTAATAGCCGACGAAAGAATCGGATCGTCTTGCGATGACGCTGAACTAGCTCCTGGACTGAATAGTTGTGTGCATCGTTGAATGTTCTCAAACCCCAACAACCAGTTTGCTGGCTCGTAGGCACACTGAGGAATAGCCGCAGGATTGAACGGAGACAGTCCACAAGCGCGGAATCCAGTCACACCGTATTCTGGCTTGGCAATTTTCTCCCACACTAAAAAATAAATGTTCAAAATTAATAAACTTATAGTTTGTATGTTCAATTATTGAGTTTTGAATGAAGTTTGAAACCTGAATTATGAATTCTAAAATTTGCATCAAAAATGAATATCGTATAACGATGGACTGCATCAAATAAATTTAAAAATAGATATAAATCGATCAATTTAAATCCTAGCTAAATCGCAGCTAAACCTCACTTTTAACGAATTCTTAAGCGCAACCTACACTTTAGTTATTAATTACTACTTATTAATTATTATTAATGTACACTAATATTATATAATATATATATATATATATATATATATATATATATATATATATATATATATATATATATATATATATTATATATTTAAGATTTATAATATAATTATATATATTTATAATATATATATAAGTTTTCAAGTTAAACCACTGTTCTTTTCTTAAGTTTCACCAAAACTTTAATGTTCAATAGTTGGATGCTACAAACCTTTCGTAAAAATCAACGGAAAATCCGTTCGAGCTATGACTTGTCCAGGATGACTTTTCATCCAGTTCCTGCACTGAGTGGCAAACAGTTTCTTCATTGGGCCGAATATGACACGATCCATTGGCTGCAGCCAGCCCGTCGTATGCGACGGTAGACATATGAGCTCGATATTGTTAGCTCGAGCTAGAAGAATGGCTTCTAAGTTGTAGACGTGCGACCCATGACCGTCTAAAACCAAAATATTTTTGCGACCGGCTGGAACTGCTGGAACATTTTTCGTGAAATGAAGCAGAAATTGAACAAAAATATCCTTTTCCATGTAGCCACTTTTCGTCAGCGTAATTGTACTGCCGGTTGGAAAATTGTCTTTCATCCCTTTCACAAATTTAGATCCTTTATAGATAATTAATGGTGGAATGAACTGCCCAACAGCATTGCAACACACAACCGCTGTTGTAGTGACTCCTCGCTCGCTGCTGGTCAGAGTTTGGACACTCTTCCATCCCCGTGGGGCTAAAACATACCCACCGTTATCAGGGACACACTGGAATCCGCTCTCATCCATGTTCCAAACATGCTCAGGATAATCTTCTACATTGCAATTTTTCAACATTTGTTCATATTTCTCAAAAACCTCCAGAACTCGGGTTTTTTCCATTCCAACAGCGCGATTCCGGGACAGATTTTCCGCCTTCCGCATGACAATATCGGGATGCCTTTCGTGGAAGTGGAGCCACCAATCTTCTCCAGCTGTCTTAGTTTCTTTGTTGAACGGATGAGAAATGTTGTTTCTTTCACAATAAAGAAAAACCAACTTTCTGACATCTGTAACTGATAACGGGCAGCCGTACATACACTGGTGTTTGATTATTTGAGCCAGTTCTTCTTCGCTCGCTTTCGTGAGAACAGGCTTTCGGCCCATCCGTTTCTCAACCGGAAAATTTTTAAAGATCCGTCTTCGCAGTGTGGTCACAGGAACGTTGTGCTTTCGGGGCAAGCGTTTGAATTTGGCTGCGTCACCTAAAACAAAATGTTTCTAAATGGCTACATGCCTAACTAAAATTAGTGCAAGTTATTTAAATCTATTACTGCTGCAAGTTTTAGTCCATTTAATAAGAAAGTACGGTCTGCAATTTAATTTAGAGAATTTCTGCGGGTAAACCTGACAATTCTTGACATGAACAAAGCAAAAAATATACTAGGATGCACAAAAATAAGTAGAACCTTGTTCGATTAATTCAGTAAACCATGCTCACAATTTTTTTCATTTTTTTGTCCTTCTGTCATCAAGGACAAGTTCGAAGCAAAGTTGAAGCAGAAACTAGATTGCATTAAAAAAGATAGCTCGAGAATAAGAATGACGGAAGTAGCTGTAAAAAACAAAATTATTTTTGCAAACAAACCTAGTTCTTTGGCCTCCATGACTGCTGTAAACATGTCATTTTCGTCCCACTGGCCGCGAATAATTTTTTGCCGCTGCCTCTTTGCCAATGATGGAGCAGCGCCGGTTACTCTTTTTGGACGTGTGCGGCCTTTTTTCAAAGTCCGAGCCATCACTGCCTTGAGTAAGCTGAAATAATTATAGCATTCCATGAAACTCATTTACTATAATGCAAACGATACAAATAGATGCAAATCAGCGATGCAAATCTGTTTTGAGCTAGTACTACAATTTTCAACAGCAAGTAAGTTCAACGACATTTACCAAACAAACTTCTTGCAACAGATTATTAACTATACATTTGCACATAAATTTAACTTGTAACCAATTGTTTCAGTTTTTTATGTTCAGAAAAAGATTAATCCCTGACCGTATCTATGGTCACTGAAAAACAAAACTGCTGCGTAAATTGCAATGAAACAATACGCCAATTTTATTCAAAAATTTTGTTAATAATAATTTCAGCAAATATAGCTTGTCATTGCCGAATTACTGCATTATTGTAGCGATTTTTAACATGATTTTGTAAGGAACCATACAACCCCTCGCTGCCCATATTACCCGACACAAGTGACCAAACTGCCCTAAATTTGACCATACAACCCAACTTTTTAACTTCCTAATAATTCATAATTAGTTAAAAAGTGTAACTCAAAACTTATTTTCTCTATAGTACAATAACAGTAGTTTTTGAAAAACTAAAAATCAAAACAATAACTTACCTGCCGCGAAGTATTCAGGCTGCCAAACGTTAACTTTTCTGATGGTGCGGATTTAAGCCAGTCACACTAAATGCAAGTCTGTTCACGCGTTTTGTATTCACACTTTACTACGTAAACATCACGTGACGAAATTTCGCCAGTGACATCTCTAATAGTTGACGATTTTTTTGCAAAAAATCAATACATTTCATTCACTGGTTCAAAATATTCAGGCTGTCAAAGTAAAAAGTAGCCGTATTACCCTAAGTGACCGTTTTACCCCGATTTACCCTATTCACAGGCCAAGTTATTTTAGGGTAATTAAAGTCGCCACAAATTAAAGTAGGACAACTATCAGTGACGTATTCATTCAACATTTTCAGCATATTCTCTGTAGAAACAGACATGTCAAAACTTGGAGAGCGATAACAGACACTAAGTCTCAAAAAAGCAATTTTACTGCGATTATCTAACAAATCAACCCAAACTGCTTCTAAATAGCCAGGATAAATAGGATTCCCTATAATTTTAAATGAAAACATTTTTGGGATAAGTAGCATGACTCCACCACCAGGGCCACTCCGGCCACTACCATCTAATCTAAGTATAGTATGAGAATTGTTAATGGTTTGAAAAAATGCATTAGAGTAACCGGAAGTAAGCCAGGTTTCGCTAATAGCAAATATAGCATTCAGATTAATAGAAACTTCATATAGCAAATCGGGAATTTTATTTGTGATAGAAGCAGAATTGAAGTATAATAATTTGAAATATGATAGATTATCAACAGTATTCCGACCCAGCCGACCAATCAGTTTTTCGAGTGAGTCACAATCTTGAAATTTCTGACAGAAATATTAGATTCCCCCCTGGACCGTCGATCACGCACTTCAGATTGGAGAGCCTTATCAGTTTGCCGCTCTTGCCAAGTCATATCGATGCGGACGAACGGGGCAAATTTTAGGTTTTCATATTCCGGGTCAGAGCGCATTAAGTTGGACGCAGATTTTAAAAAAGTAGAACGGGCCCATTGGAAATGCTCTTTGAAGCAAACTTTGATAATCCGACCATTTTTCTGACGTTCCTTATTTCCGTCACGGAATGTGGTATCAATAGCGCATGTATGTATATACCCTGCAGATTTTGGAAAAAAAACTGCAGGGTATATACATAACCCTGCAGGGTGGAAAAAAACTTAGTGCTTCTTGGCTGCAAGATTCGACATAGGTTCGTGTTAAATAATATACACACATTATCATACACACTGTGAATGGTATGACGCTGCACGCACCTATTGCTCATGTGAATGCACAATATTTGTGGCGTATTGGCCTACTGGCCTTGCCCCCGAAGCTCCTCTCGCTACACCGCTAGGGGAAGGGTAACTGGGCTGCTGCATAGGTGTAACGGGCGGGCGGAGGTGAGTCGTGAGAGCCGCGCGTACCAAGCGCATCTTATTTAGGTTAGACTATTGTGAAATTTTTGGGACAATTCAGACGCTGCAAAATCGCTAGTGAAACGCACTAAATTAGCAGAGTCTGTTTAGTTAGACAGTCCGTTTTACTTATGACACCATACAGCATTTGTTTTGTGGCTAAAGTGCAGAGGAAACAAAGAGCACCTAGTGAACCGAGGATCAAGTGCAGTTGGGTGGAGGGGGGAATAGTGGAACTATTTTCTTGAGTATATACTGCACCTTAAGGGAAGCATTTTTTGTAATAGAACCGTTATCCACAAATTTGGATTATCAGAGATGACTCCTTGAAAATGGCAGGTTCAGTTTTTTTGGAACTTGTAAGTGAACGTACACCAAAGTTTGAAACCAGAAATCACTTGAACGACTTGAATGAATCTTTGTTTGCGGATAGTTTTGAGTGCGCTATGATGTTTTGAGGCATCGTCAAGGCCTAGCCAGCAGGATTCTCCAGGTGACTCTGCCAGAATTTTTCTTGATTTTTCAGATTTCAGAAAATTTCAGATTTTTAGTATATACTTAAGCTTGAGTCTAAGCCTGAACCTAAGCCTGATACTAAGCCTAAGCATAAGCCTAAGCCTCAGCCTATGCCTCAGCCTAAGCCCATGAAAAATTCAGTCCTAAAGCCTGGCCTATTTTCAATTGAACGCCTGTCAAGAGCGTGAACCTATTTTTTAGAGTAGAGCATCTATTTGCTATTTTTTAATAAAACATCGATCCTCAAACTTGGACTTTGAGGTATATACATATATAACCCTTGAAACTGGAATGGATTTTCATTGTTTTTGGAGTGCAGCAAGTCGAAGTTAAGTACAAGATCTGTATGTACATAATTGCCTTCACATAATTTTGCGAACATGCTTTTAAAATTAAAGAAAAAAATGCTGCAAAATCGCATTTAACATGTGTGAAAATAAATTTAAAATTTTAGGGTCATTGATTGAGTCCACGTATTTTTAACTAAAAACTACATATAATTCTTGAACCCCAATTATTTGTGGATAGTACAGAATAGAAACTTCAAAACTACATAGAAAAAATCCAAACGAAGCCTATAATTTAGATTGGCATATTTTTAAAACACTGAGTTCAAAAATTCTATTCTAGTATACCCCATCAAGTATTCCAAATCACCAGTTTTTGCTTACTGCCCTTTTGGTTCTGAACCTGACGCAAACAGCGAGCATACGAAATTGAGTTGAATTGAATCTGCATGCCACAAATCACCAACCATCACCATGGCTAGTTGCGCATGCGCAGATTCCAGCCTATCAGAAGCCGATGCTGAGGGCTCTCGTTAGAAGCACGTGCGGCAGCAGACGTAGCATGTAAATAGTGAATGAGTCGACCTACGGTGGTGACAAGAATATTTAGCCACAATACTTGAAACGGTTTCTTGAACTTCAGCACACTTTGATTAGCATTCGCAATTTAAATTTATGAAAATGTTAGTTGTTTATGAAGATAATATTTTTACAACTTTTTAATTTCGCCTACGGATTTGGCTCAGACTGCGGGCTTCTTTGGCCCGAATTCACATACTAAGGCCCGTATTCACATACTAAGAGTTATTCACATACTAACGCTAAGCGTTTGCTAAGTGTTAGCGCTTAATTTGTACTAAACTGTTATTCACAAAATAAACGCTTAAAAATTAGTGTTATACTAAACTTAGCGTTTAGCAACTTTTGTGCTTAGTTTTGGCTTTGGCTTGAAGTGCGCTCCCTGCTTGATGTGGATCCGGAATTCGTTATTTATCCGCATTTCCATTTGGTATTAGATTATAGATTTATTTAAATTACTATTTCTTATTAATAATATATATTTTTCTCGAACTATACATTTGTAAAAAATGTTTTCAGCAGGTGGATTCCTGAAAAATGCAAAATCAGCTCTGCATGTTTCAGGGGGCATATCATGAAAAATATAAATTTTCAAATAGAAGTTCTTGAAGAAAAATTACTTCGATTAAGATGCTCTACTCAAAAATGTAAAAAAACGAATTTGGACAACAAAGTGCATTTTTTATTTTTGGCGATTAAACGAGCAAAATGGATCGAATTGGTCGGAAAATGTTACTAATATATCCTAAATTGCATGCCCTTCCTTCCCATGGCGGCCAAGAACCTCCCCCACACTCCCCACCCCAACCCCACACCATCCACTAACTAAGCGCTTAGCGCTTAGGGAGCTCCCGAGGTCCCTAAACTTAAGGGGTTAAATGCAGTTGGGGGGGGAAAAATAGTGGACCTATTTTTTTGAGTAGAGCACCTTGGGGGAAGCATTTTTGCTTCAAGAACCCCTATTTCATTTTTTGGATTTTCTGAGATATGACCCCACGAAATCTGAACCCTCAATGAGGGACGTTTTCTCAATTTTTTTCCGAAGCCCTTGTTTTTTCCGTTCTAATCGTGTCTAAATGGTGTCAGATTATTGTTTACAATTTTTTAGAATCGAAACAAAGGCTCTTTGACCGCGTTCCTGCCGAAAAATTGGCTAAATTCGCCAGAAACGTCCAATTTTTGACCAAATTCAAACTTGGCCTTAATTTAGGCTTGGATTTAGGCTTAGGCTTAGGGCTTAGGCTTAGTATGGGGCTTAGGCTTAGGCTTAGTATCAGGCTTAGGCTTAGGCTTAGGCTTAGGTTCAGGCTTAGGCTTAGGCTCAGGCTTAGGCCATTGAAAATCGAAATTTTCAGAAAAAATCCTGCCAGCTTAGCCTAGAGAATCCTGCCAGCTAAGCCTAGACGATGCCTTAAAACATCATAACGCACTGAAAACTTTCCAAAAACAAAGATTATAGCCATTTTTGGCTTCGAACTTTGGCCTACGTTCACTTCCAAAAACACTGAAAATGCCATTTTCAAGGGGTCATAGCTCAGAAAATCTAAATTTGTGGATAGGGGTTCTATTACAAAAAATGCTTCCCTCAAGATGCTCTACTCCAAAAAATAGGTCCACTATTTCCCCCCCCCCCCAACTGCACTTGATCCAACTTAAGCGCTTAATTCTAAGCCAAACACTAAATTTTAAGTATGTGAATACAAAATTGAAACGCTAAGTTAAGCGTTAGTGGCCCGTATTCACATACTAACAGTTATTCACATACTAACGCTAAGCGTTTGCTAAGTGTTAGCGCTTAATTTGTACTAAACTGTTATTCACAAAATAAACGCTTAAAAATTAGTGTTATACTAAACTTAGCGTTTAGCAACTTTTGTGCTTAGTTTTGGCTTTGGCTTGAAGTGCGCTCCCTGCTTGATGTGGATCCGGAATTCGTTATTTATCCGCATTTCCATTTGGTATTTATAAATCCGATTATAGATTTATTTAAATTACTATTTCTTATTAATAATATATATTTTTCTCGAACTTTACATTTGTAAAAAATGTTTTCAGCAGGTGGATTCCTGAAAAATGCAAAATCAGCTCTGCATGTTTCAGGGGGCATATCATGAAAAATATAAATTTTCAAATAGAAGTTCTTGAAGAAAAATTACTTCGATTAAGATGCTCTACTCAAAAATGTAAAAAAACGAATTTGGACAACAAAGTGCATTTTTTATTTTTGGCGATTAAACGAGCAAAATGGATCGAATTGGTCGGAAAATGTTACTAATATATCTTAAATTGCATGCCCTTCCTTCCCATGGCGGCCAAGAACCTCCCCCACTCTCCCCACCCCTACCCCACACCATCCACTAACTAAGCGCTTAGCGCTTAGGGAGCTCCCGAGGTCCCTAAACTTAAGGGGTTAAATGCAGTTGGGGGGGGAAAAATAGTGGACCTATTTTTTTGAGTAGAGCACCTTGGGGGAAGCATTTTTGCTTCAAGAACCCCTATTTCATTTTTTGGATTTTCTGAGATATGACCCCACGAAATCTGAACCCTCAATGAGGGACGTTTTCTCAATTTTTTTCCGAAGCCCTTGTTTTTTCCGTTCTAATCGTGTCTAAATGGTGTCAGATTATTGTTTACAATTTTTTAGAATCGAAACAAAGGCTCTTTGACCGCGTTCCTGCCGAAAAATTGGCTAAATTCGCCAGAAACGTCCAATTTTTGACCAAATTCAAACTTGGCCTTAATTTAGGCTTGGATTTAGGCTTAGGCTTAGGGCTTAGGCTTAGTATGGGGCTTAGGCTTAGGCTTAGTATCAGGCTTAGGCTTAGGCTTAGGTTCAGGCTTAGGCTTAGGCTCAGGCTTAGGCCATTGAAAATCGAAATTTTCAGAAAAAATCCTGCCAGCTTAGCCTAGAGAATCCTGCCAGCTAAGCCTAGACGATGCCTTAAAACATCATAACGCACTGAAAACTTTCCAAAAACAAAGATTATAGCCATTTTTGGCTTCGAACTTTGGCCTACGTTCACTTCCAAAAACACTGAAAATGCCATTTTCAAGGGGTCATAGCTCAGAAAATCTAAATTTGTGGATAGGGGTTCTATTACAAAAAATGCTTCCCTCAAGATGCTCTACTCCAAAAAATAGGTCCACTTTTTCCCCCCCCCCCCCCAACTGCACTTATCCAACTTAAGCGCTTAATTCTAAGCCAAACACTAAATTTTAAGTATGTGAATACAAAATTGAAACGCTAAGTTAAGCGTTAGTGGCCCGTATTCACATACTAACAGTTATTCACATACTAACGCTAAGCGTTTGCTAAGTGTTAGCGCTTAATTTGTACTAAACTGTTATTCACAAAATAAACGCTTAAAAATTAGTGTTATACTAAACTTAGCGTTTAGCAACTTTTGTGCTTAGTTTTGGCTTTGGCTTGAAGTGCGCTCCCTGCTTGATGTGGATCCGGAATTCGTTATTTATCCGCATTTCCATTTGGTATTTATAAATCCGATTATAGATTTATTTAAATTACTATTTCTTATTAATAATATATATTTTTCTCGAACTTTACATTTGTAAAAAATGTTTTCAGCAGGTGGATTCCTGAAAAATGCAAATCAGCTCTACATGTTTCAGGGGGCATATCGTGAAAAATATAAATTTTCAAATAGAAGTTCTTGAAGAAAAATTACTTCGATTAAGATGCTCTACTCAAAAATGTAAAAAAACTAATTTGGACAACAAAGTGCATTTTTTATTTTTGGCGATTACTAATATATCCTAAATTGCATGCCCTTTCTTCCCATGGCGGCCAAAAACCTCCCCCACCCCCACTCTCCCTATCCCTTCCCCACACCATCCCCTAACTAAGCGCTTAGCGCTTAGGGAGCTCCCGAGGTCCCTAAACTTAAGCGCTTAATTCTAAGCCAAACACTAAATTTTAAGTATGTGAATACAAAATTGATACGCTAAGTTAAGCGTTAGTGTTTGCTAAGCGCTTAAATAAACACTAAGTATGTTAATAACACTTAGCGCTTATAAGCGCTAACACTTAGTGTAAACACTAACTTTAAGCGTTAATGTTAGTATGTGAATACGGGCCTTTGGTTGGCCGATTTTGCAACTTTGCAAAAATTTTGCAACCAGGTATATACTCTCGAAAAAAGAAGAGTATATAATGTCTGATTTAGTTTTTGCGCGGCCGCCCCAGCGGCCGTGCAGTGCATACTAAATTCAGGTAATGCACTGAAACTGAAGATCATGTAAATCATGCACAGTTTCAGTGCATCACAGGAAAACCAAGAGTGAAAAATATCGAAAAAACAGTGAGAAATTTTTATGTTTTCTCACGTGTGAATATAGTGAGAAAAACATGAAAAAATTTCTCACTTGTTTTCGACGTTTTTCAGATGAGCAGTGTGTTTCTCACCGGAATCACGTGCGAAACCAGTGAAAAAAATTTCTCACTCTTTTCACTCTATTCCTACTCGTTTCTCATACCAAAAACTAGTGAAAACACGGTTCGAACATATTCTCACTCAATTCGCACTGGTTTTCAACTCTTCCGACGTCTAAAACCTGTGAAAAAATAGTGTGAAAATTTTCTCACTGTTTTCTCACTCTCTCAATTAGGGATGTCTTGGATATCCGCATAACTTTTTGACATACGCAATCCGCATCCGCAAAAATTTAATGCGGATGTGCGGATGTTGCAGATTCGGCAAAAATTACTAAAAATGTAGAAAATCAGACGGCAATTTGGATTTTTGCGCATGTATACACCAATATTCTTGCTTAAAACGGTGGATTGAAACTTTATTCTAGGCTTTTTTACCTCATTGTTGGTTGCAAATCGCTCTTTTCTAAAGTAGGCTTCACAAATATTTGATATTGCGGGCATATTCGCACTGAGTTTTGCATGTTTGAGAGAGACTAGTCTACAAACTTGTAAAGCAATAATTGTCAAAACAATATTTTAACAAGCAAGTTGTATTTTTTAATATTTAATTTTTTTTACAACATTTTAATATTTAAGCAAGTTTTTAACTTGCATGCTTTCGTAGATTAAAAAGAACAGACAGAGTACGTATAGTGATTATACACCAACCAAAACCATCAAGTAACGAGAGGGTCACGCCGATAGCCTTTGAGTTGGCATAAAGTTAACCAACAGCGTTTTAAACAAACTGTTGATGGCGGCGCATATATATACCTATATATATATATACTCTCAATACCATAGGAAAATTTTTTTCGAAAAGTGACCGAAAAAAGAAGGAAAAATGGAGGAAATGCATTTTGAACCAATTTTAAAACATGTATTCCTTTAATTTTCATACCTATTTCGTGCATTTTTAGTACATATTTTGCCTAAACTTTTGCTTTTTTTCCTTCGACTTTCGTTTTTATTTCTACACATTTTTAGTCTAATTTTGGCTTAATTTCGATCACATTTCCGCTAAATTTCAGCAACTTTTTTGTTATTTTTCAGCAGTGTTTCCTTTAAATTTCAGTCAAATTTCCGCTAAATTTCAACAGTTCTGTTATTTTTCAGCAATATTTCATTTAAATTTCTGCTAAATTTCCGCAACTTTTCTAATATTTTTCGGTAACATTTCATTTAAATTTCTGCAACATTTCTTTTTTCGGTTTGATTTCCGCCAGGGGCTGTTGCTCGGTCAGACTGAAGCGGGGGGAAAAATTATTTTCGATTCTAATTCGCTCCCTACCCCATCTTTTAAGGTGGCGCTCCTGAAATGTGACTTTTCGAAAAACAGCAGTCTGTGGGGACAATTTTAGATGCACAATGGCAAGCTGGTGTAAAAGTATGCCTAAACACAAAAAATGAGGTTGATTGAGACAAATTAGCATTCGCTGTAAACCAAACGTGAGTGGAATTTTGGCTTGCGATTTCTCTTCACTACTAACTAGCTGTTGCACAACCAATGGCTCATTTTGCTCGCCTCAACGTGATCGAGCGGTCGCAAAATGTCGTTTTTCATGGATATGATTAAATTTAAAATTTAATTTAAATTTAAATTTCATTTGAACACTTCAATAAAACACAGCTGCTAGTGTTTTACAGCCTTTCAAATTCATTACATACGTGTAAATGCACTGGCTTGTGAAGGCGTTTCCGTGAAAATCTATTTTTCTTGCTGAAATTAGCTCAAAATTTTGCTTTTAAATGCTCGTAAAACTGTAATTTTTTAAGTTTCCAAATTTTCTACTTTATGGACGCTTTTGCGGGGTGCATCTTCGGCGGGATAGGAAAAATTCATTTTTTTCAGCGTAAAAACACGTTGTTATAGGTTTTCGCATGTGCTGAGTTCGTTTTTGGCAGTTTCCAAGCGAAAAAAATAATTCCCCCTCGCCGAAGATTGACCCGTTGGCGGCGCACCAGTTTTGTAAATCTTGGTATATTGTGTTCCAATTTTTGTTTCGATGCCGGTTTGGTCGAAAAAACACCATCATCAATAATACCTTATTTTACTTAACAAAGCAAATGAAAGACAAAACGATCTATTAGCAATGCAGGTTATGCTAATATGCGTCGTTTTTCGCTTTAAAATTACAGTTAAGTGCATTTTAACACGGAAAAAATTCGAAAAGTCATTTCCCGCGAAATTTTTTCCTTGCACTCTGGCTATGCTGCTGCTGCCTTATACAAATATATGCATTTTGTTTTTCAGATTGAGCAAAAAGAAGATGGAAATGAATGTTTTACCGTCCAGCCATTCCAGATTGGATAGTAGTCTTGCCAGACGCACTATTTACGCCGGTGCCCAAGATATGGTACGGACTCTGCCGTTTAGCAGTTCTACGGATGACATTTACGACTTTGTTCCCAGTCAGAGAGTTCTGCCGCCGCCAAAGCCCAAACGACTGAAGGAGAAAGTCGCCGGTGTCAGACCCAAAAAATCTCCCAAAAAGTCCCGATCCGTTCTGGTCGCCAGAAAACCACCGCGTCTGCCCGGTGGCAAAAGTGTTCGGTTTAATGATGAAATTCAAATGTGCTCTCCGTTGTCGGAAACCCTATCGCCCAATGCTGAAAAGTCCCCCTCACTTTTTGATCGGTCACATTTGTTTTCAGGAAAATCGCCTGATTTGCTTGACAAATCTCCGAGCGCTGTCGCAAATTCGCCAGCGGCCGATAAGTCTGTCAGTAGTTCGTTTGCTGAATTAGATCCTGCCGGTCTGTTTGATAGCGATATTTTAAGCCAACAAGTTGTTAAGTCTCTAATCATTCCTTCGCCAGTTACGAGCCGAAAACGCTCCAATGTGAGAAAGCAAAGAAGGCCCGTGAAAAAATCACTTGAGCTCAATACTAGCGGCAGTATATCGTCTAACGTAGCAACTCCAAATTTGAGCGAAATTTCTGAAGAATCTGCTTTCATGGGATTTTCTCAGGACGAAATTGATATTGCTGAGTCGCTGCGAACGATTCATGACGCTGAACAATTTGAGCTGACAATTTTGAGCCAACAGTTTGCATCCGAATCGGGCAAAATTGTAAATTTGCTTGTTGTTCCGCCGAAAGATTTGGCGAATCAATCGAATGATTCTGAACAATCATTGATTTCGCCCGAACTTTGCGCCAGTGCAACAGTTGCCTTTGTGAAATCGCCTGCCGTATCGAAGAAATTACAAGCTGAAAGTGTGGAAAAAGCATCCGAAAGCAATAGAGAATCTGATGATGCGGAAATAACGGAAATTTCGGTGCAAAAAGTTTCCTCCGATGAAGAAGTTTGCGTGGAAAAAATTGTGAAATTGACCCCAACCGCAGAATCTATCTATGGTTCGGCCCAAAAAGACAAACGATTGCAAATGACAATCACAGAATCTGATGAAGAAATTGTTGAGCAGAAAATCGCCGCAAACTGCAATCAGCAATCGGTGACTCTTGTATCCCCGGCTAAACGGGCAGATCTTGCTGAAGAAAAGTCGTCAAACTTTATTTTGAATCCAGATTTGCTCTTAGAAGAGGCCTCTGAAACATGCCAAGAACTGTGCGAAAATTCGCAAGTTACACCGCAAAAGTCTCCAGATGAAAGACTTGGTCGCGAAATGGAAATTAGTCCTGAAGTCAGAGACTCGATAAGTGCCGAATGTCGGGCGGAAAGTTTGCTAGAAGCTAATAGTAATATGGAAATAGAAAATGAATGGAATAGCGTTTTGGAAATAAAGATCTGTTTACCACAGAAGCTTCCCAGTCACAGAGTTGCTCTCGAAATGAACTGGACACAGAGACGATAAAACACAAATTTAGTATTTCTAATTTTTTTTCGGCAAAAACTCGAACGACGAAATAATTGATCAATCGTGTTCGGCGGCTGACGAAACAAGCCAGGACTCGATTACCTCCTGCGTCAGTGAATCGACGGAAGTAAATGACGAAGAAGCTAGCAAAAATGACAATGAAATTGTCCCCGTTTGTGGCCGCTATAACGAGCGACGACAGCTTTTTTGATTTTGCGGACAAACCTAAGCCTCTGCTGAGAGAAGTCCAGTCGGAAAAAGCGGTCCGGAAAAGTTTACGTCGGCGTCTGAAAAGTTTATCCCCGGGGCAACCCTGCTAGTCCGCGCAGACGATCCGAAAATTGCTCTCCCTTGCGGGAACTGCGCCGAAATTAGTCCGTCTGGGACGCCGGATTTGAGAAAATGGCGACTGCGTCGGACTTTGGATTGTGGGGTGCAAACGGACGCTGTGATTCAGCGTGAATTTTTTAGCCCTGTTATGATGGGGTCTAACTTTTATCAGGAGGGGCGCATATTTTTTAATAGTAATTTTAATAGTAAGTATATAATATTAATAAACAGAATATATAGTTTGACGATCTGGTTAACGTGTTTTATTATGGGTTTTCTCACACTTAGCAAACTTAGCACTTATATATTACTTGGCATTCAAAACAGCCATCTGGATTAACGGTTATCATGCGTAAGTTTGTGATGACCATAAATACAAACAGGAATATAGTATTTCGACTTTGGTTTGCCGACCACCCGCGAAGCAGTGAGTGCAGACCCATTGTTTAATTTTGACACTTTCATATTTTTGAACTTATCTGTTTTGAAGATCATAGTTCTAAGGGTCTGGTGAATTTTTGCTAATTCAATTCTTGTTTAAAGCATAGTATAATCAGTCGAGTCGAGGATGTGAGTTCCCTTCAAGTTTGGTCTATAATGACCTTATTAAGTAAATATATTATATATACATTTGGGAATTGTTGCTGTTGGGTTTGTTGTTTGAGCCGCGGCGAGAAATTTTGCAAATGGGTGCAGACTTGTAGCTCATCGCCGGGACAGGATGTCAGCCTGCAAACAGTGTCGCCGCGCAAACGAATTGCAGTCTCGCATAACGAACGCAGTGCAAAACGATGATGTCAAAGTGCGAACTCTGAAGCTGGATAACCAGGGGGACTGGGACCTCCACCGAGATGGTGCCGAAACGGGACGATGCAACCATGACTGAAACTGCGGAGCCTGTAGAACCTGCAGTGACGCTTGGAAACTCTTCAGGAAATATTTGCAGGCTGATATGGCTGCAATAAGTCTGCAGGGGTTGGGTGATAGAAGTAAGCTTTGTTTATTAACCTTTGGTGTATGTTTCTGAAATCTTGAACGTTTTAGGAGGGTCAGAGTCTTATTCTAATTGAAAGGGTTTCTGTCTCTCAAAATAAATGGTTTCCTGAATGCAGCTTAGCTAATGTAGCAGTGCAGTTAACCTCAATACGAGCTTGACGGTAGTTTTTTTACGTGCTCATAAAATTTTTAATCCTCGACCTGTAAACAAAATAGATTTTGTAGCTGTAGTTTAAACCAATCGCAGTGTTTTAGTCAATTTTCAGTGTTTGTTGTCCAGAAACAAAAACAGCTTGTTTTCCCAGCATAAAAACTGTCTACTGGACTTTGTTTCAGGAGAAATAGCTAAGGGCCATTCCTTTACCGGATTGGAAGGGTTAATTATAATTGCATGAAAAACGGTTTAAAATTTATGCTAGATGTCATTTGAAACCAACTGTATTGAATAAACGGACTTAATAGCGCGCTGCTTTTTTAATTGCACCAAATGCACTAAACGATGCATGAAAATGGTTAAGGTGCATGTTAAATCGGTTTAGTCCAAGTGGAAGTTTTCTAAATGGGGTTGGACTAAAAATTAAGCCGCTGACTTGATTTTAGGCTGTTCTGTTAAGGTTTTTTCCCCCCTCCTGTGACTAGAGTGGCCGGTACATCTGTATTTTCTTTTTCAATTCCTGTCCGCAATTTTTTTCAGCCGTCCGCAATGTGTCCGCATCCTAAAATTCCTCTAAAAAAGGAAAAAAATTTCTTGGTCCCTCCTGGGTTTATCCCAGATTTCTAAAAAAAATTTTCCGGCACGCCCCCAATTTATTAATCTACACTAAAATTTCAAAAAATTTCCTTCGAGGGTCGCATATACCTTCTAATTCATCACAACTATATATCAGGGGCGGTCCCAATTTTTTACGACTGAAATTTTACTTAGGTGTTCAAGTTATACACAAGTATATTTATCTGGATTTTGCACGTCTACAAGAGCAGGGTTTTTTTTGGCAAAATACGCGTCAAATGCTCAAGAATTTGAAATTTTGCACACCAAAATTGAAATTTAGCTCACATTCTGCTCACCGCTCTGAAGAGACCCTCCTTTGGTTTTTTATGGTCGGCTGGAAAAAATTTCCGATAGGT
>JASANF010008729.1:0-42676 GCA_030248245.1 Trissonchulus sp. WLG1_4
AAATAGCAAATCCAAAATGAAAAACCTACAAAGCTGATAAATCTTCGAAAATGTCAAATTTTTGATTTAATTTCTTAAAAAATTGAGTATGGCTTTTTGTAAATTTTTCAACGCAAATATGCAGTCCTAGGAAAGGTCTAATTTTTAAAAAAGTGAAACTTGTGGGCAAACCTTGTATTTTTGCGTAGCGAAATCGACTACTTTTTTTGGACCTGGGTCCCAGCTGCCGTTTGCGATTGAGTTGAAAATTTGCACAATGAAAGAATGAATATAAATGCAGACGTGAAAGTTTTTCGATTTTCAAATTTTGGCCCGCAGCAGTTTTTGTAGTCGCTCAAACACGACTGATTTTTGAAAAATCGATTTTTTGCAAAATCAAAAATAAAAATGAAAAATCGAAGATCAATCACGTCTAGATTTTTGAGAGATCTTTCTATTGATACCAAGATCATCAAAATCGGTTGAAGTTTCGCTGAGCTAGGTCAAAAACAAAATTAGTGTGAATAAGAAATTCGACATGGTCATAAAATTTGACACATTCACATTAAAGTGCTGAACTATATTGTAAATAGGTTTTTTTGATGTCTTTTTGATATACAATTAAAGTGGCATTGCTATTTATTGCATGAGCTGAGCGCCAAACATGAGTTTTGTTGCTGAGCGCTACCTTAAGGGGGTAATGTCGCAAAAGCAGTTTTGCTCATAGGCTGTGAAAATAGAACTTTTTGGCCCGTATTCACATACTAAGTGTAACGCTTAAACTTAGTGTTTACACTTAGTGTTAGCGCTTATAAGCGCTAAGTGTTATTCACAAACTTGAACTTCTACCATGCTAAACATACTTAAGCGCTTAGCGCTTAGCAAACGCTTAGCGTTTGTTTGTGAATAACACTTAGTATGTGAATACGGGCCTTTGTTTTGAAGTAGTACATGCAATGAGCAGCTAGTCCAACGCTGTATGGTATCAAATAATTACTGCCAGACATCAGACTATCAATATGGACAAATATCTTGGACCAATCGTCATTAGTAAGCCAGACATCACACAATAGGGACATAAAAGTTCGGAAAATCAAGCCAGATATCAGATTGGCCAGCTTGTGAAGTACACATCATGTGTGGGCGCACAATTTTTTGCGACAAATAAGAAAAAAGAAAATTGAAGGTTCGTTTTTCTTCTGATTTGAAAATAAGCGTCTAGATTTTCCACAATTTATCATTATTACTGTTATTATTTTACAGTTTAAGTACACCTTCACAGTTCAAACTAGTATTACTCCACAGCCGCTACAGCAATCTGCACTAAATTTTGTGTGCATAAACTACAACATATGTGCTATTAGTCTATGTAAAAAAACTAAACCGAAAAATTGATAAATGTGACTAAAAAATGGAATGTGAATAGGTTTTTTTTAAGTCATTTTTCCGACTTTGACACATTATTGCAAACTATATGCTGCACCAATTTTGCTGAAACTTAGCAAAATAATTTGCCTTTTGGTAGATTTTTAAAATATAGAAAGAACCATTTCTAACATTTTACTGAACAAGTTTTACAGTCGCGCAAAATCGACTGCTTTCGCGACACTAGCCCCTTAACCCGCTATTTCTAATGAAATCTAATGCCATAATTATGTCGTGTTTTCAAACCAAAACAACTTCCTTTGCGGAAAAAATTAAGCGCACGAAGGTGCTACGGCTTCCAAGTGTACTACGACCACCGACTGCTAACAGAGCGGTTCCGTCTACAACGAACGTCTAAGGACAGCATTGTCACCCAACTTGAAATGACTATAACTTCGTAAATACTTAGTCGATTGTGATAATTTTACATTCATCATGTTCATGGAGTCAGAGTTTGTTATGTTAGCGTTATCGTTTCTACTAAATACTCGTGTTTTTGCGGAAAAAATAGCTGTCTGCCTTTTTACATAGAATTTTTGACAAAGCGGATTTTTCGGCAAAATTGATATTATTTCGAACTTTCAACTTATTTAGATGAAAAAAGCGCGAAAAATTGACCCAAGGACACTAACAAACCTGAAAAATACGTTGTATACAGTAAACAATTGAAGAACAAGTAGGCCCCAAAAGGGGCAAGGTTCCTTCCCCGGTGTCTACCTTTCAAGTTTAAATGAATTAGTTCTTTATTCCATACTTACCGTAAGCTGCTATACCTACTTCGTATCTTACTCTACTTTATAACTAGCCTATTCTAACTTAATCTAAATACGTAGTACGTACAAAAAAGTGCTGCAGGATGTTAAGCATCCCGCTGCACGAGCCATTTGGCTCAAAAGTGACACTTTGATCTGAGCTGAGCAAACAAGAAGCGATAAACACTGTTTTCTAATGGCTCTTATATACTGCTGGTGAAACATCCCGGTGTCGATTTTGAAAAAGTTACATTGTTACAGCAGTGTACATCGATTATTGATGTTTCTGCATATACGCAGACAAAAATTAACAGGCAGCTCCCAAGCTGAAAATACACGTAAAACATACTGGCTAGTCAGCCTGCTCAGTAGCGTTAAACGCTATGAGCAGTTAATTTCAAAACAATAGTTCCTTCTCTAGAAGGAACAAAAATCATGGGTGACAAGGGCTGTCCTTAGACGTTCGTCCAGCTACACAAGGGTGTTCAAATGATGAGCCCAGCTACATAAATACACTCAATACAGACGCACAGATGCCTAGTTGCGAAGCTGATGATGATTTTGGTTATTCATTCGTTAAAATACATAATCTGGAAACAATTTGTGGTACAACACGATTTGAATATTGACAGCAATGAAGGGCAATTTAACTAATTTAAGACTACATTTAAGGGGGCGCTCCGGGAATCGGGGGTTACATCGAAAATTGGCAAAATAATTGGCAAATGTCAAACCTTATTATACATATAAGTACTATGGCACAAAAGAAGACTGGAGGTAAAATTTCAAATCACGTGATCATGTCACGTGACTCCCAGAGCACCAAACGTGAGTGAATTTTCGGCAAACGATAATTCTGCTTATACTTTGCGTATAGTCACACTTTATAAACCAAAATGTAGCTTATGCGCTTCTCTAGTTGAACATTATTTTAGTTTTTAACATTTATGTCAGGTTTGGATGAAAAATGTCATTATGTGTTTTCGAAGTCCAACTCTGAGCAATGAAATTCATATAAAAAAATTTGTAAGCTTTATTTTAAAAAACTAAAAAATTGTTCAACTGCGCAGAGCCTAAGGCTATAATTGTGCAAAATTTTGTTTGAAAATATCTTACCAGCATTTTATAATCGAATGCCGAAAAATTGGTTTTGTATTCACACAGCCTATATTTGAGTCTGCTGCTTCTGAAAATGGTTTCTTGCGCAATTTTTTTGCACAGAACGCAATAAAATTGTTTTAATTTTTCATTACGACTAATAAAATCTACGTATCGTTTGTTTGCAAAACCTCAAAAAGCGTTGATTCACTGGCTTACTTGCTGAATTTGTGTAAAAGTCTAATAAAATCAGTAAATTGTCCATTTTTTTCAAATTTTTTGCTACGGAGATATACGCGTCAAAACATCAGAAATAGTATGTTGGGCAACTTTTCTTCAAGAATGATTGGTCATTTTGGCTGTTTTTAAAAAATACGGCCCAAATCCTTGATTCCCGGAGCGCCCCCTTAAGTATGCAAAAACAGTCAAGCAGGGCGTCACCACAAATTTAAGCGTTCGGCGGTACAATTTTTACGTCAAATGATTCAGTTTACCGCAAAAAATAATACGTAAACAAAAAAATTTTTTCAAAAAGAGTGTAGTGTAAAAAGTAGTTGTGGTGTTCTTGGGGCTTTAATTTCAGTGGCCTTTTCTTTTATGTGCGAGTTTAATTAAAAAAATGAGTAAGTTCGAGTTTAGTTTCATAACGGTTGAAGCATTTTGGTCTGCGTTCCTGGGATGAGTCAGAATCGACCCGTATTTTTTTCCCCGCGACCGTATTTTTTTCCCCAAAAATGGGGGTAAAAAAATACGTTTATTTTTCGAGTTACATAAAATTAGTAATGAGAGAGAAAAGTTTAATATGTGATTTTGTAGAGCAACTCCGCGAGGTATTGTCGGAAAAAAGTTTGCCCGAGAAACTTAATCCAGGAAAGCAAAAAACCTTGTACTCATATTTTGTATTTTTCTTTACCCCATCTGACTATGGCCCGTATTCACATACTAACACTAACACTTAAAGTTAGTGTAAACCCAAACCCCAACTGTTTCTTGACAGTGAGAAGCCCGGTCCATGGAAATTTTCCTTTCCCCACAGTTGGTAATTTGACCAGCACTTTGTCTCCTTCGTTGTGCGGACCAACATTCTCTTGTGAGGCTGTCATCTTAGACCTTTCCTTGTGAATACATGGCTGTATTTTTGAGCGAACCCGATCTTCAAACCCGATTTCTGATCCGGGGCAGGATGCCATGCTCAAAAATATTTCAACGGCCGGCCTGACATTGGACAAGATTCAGAAAGAGACCAAGAACGATGCATTATTACAAGAAGTCTGCAACTACTGTACGTGGAAACGGTGTGGCCTCCGCAAACCCATACACTACAAGCTCATAAACGACGGTATGCGACTGGCGAGAAAGAAGCCCTCGCCTGTGTTTGGGCTTGTAAACAGTGGGGAAACTTTCTGCTTGGTAGACCGTTCGTGCTACGCACGGATCACAGAGCTCTGACAACTTTACTAGGAAGGTATGTACGGTAACCCAGACTGCCTACTATCTGATAACGGCCCACAATTTATCAGCCACGAGTTTAAAAAATTTCTTTCTAATCGGGACATACGTCATCTGTTAACTCCTGTTTACTGCCCACAAACCAACGGAAAAATTGAAGTGTTCAACCGTTATTTGAAGTTGGCTATTCAAGCGGCCAATTAAGAGAGTGGAACATGGAAAGATAAAGTTTTCCGTGCTGTCGAATTATACCGACTGCTCCCACTAGCCAACAAAGAAAAAAGTCCAGCTGAATAGTTCTTGCAGAGATCAGGTCGCTCGAAAATACAGCCATGTGTTCATAAGGAAAGGTTTAAGATGACAGCCTTACCAGAGAACGTTGGTCCGTACAACGAAGGAGACAAAGTGCTGGTCAAATTACCAACTGTGGGGAAAAGAAAATCTCCATGGACCGGGCCTCTCACTGTCGAGAAACAGTTGGGTAAATGGACTTTCCAACTATCCGATGGTAGCATCCGAAATGCCAGAAAATTACGACAGTACCTAGCAGACTAATCTTAAGAAGGGGGTGATGAGGTGTTCTGTGTTAGTATCACATACTACATATATGAAGTATGACTACAGTAATGTCCTGATTGTTATGACTTGAGTAATAAAGAGATGTTTAAAGATCCTCTTAACACTACAATTACGACTGTATTGGTCATAATTTTTGATGATTAGCCCTCATATATGTGTCGAAAAACGATTTTGACAAAAATTGAGTTTCTTCGAAAAGGTATAAATCAACGTTTTTTCGCTTGGAAAATGCTAAAAATGAACTCGGCGCATGCCGCTAAAATGAACGTTTTTTTGCTTCAAAAGTGCAAAAATGAACTCATGACATGACACTAAAATGACAAAATGAATTGAAACTGTTCAAAAAGAGTTTTTTAGAATCGATACAAAACAACATTGGTCCAACACTTTACTGTATAGAATAAACGTACAAGATCCACTGAGTACAAACAGCAGATATTCATTAATTACTGTCGCTCCACACAGTTTCGAAACCCAGTTCAGACTAGTTAACACAAGTACATGCATATACGACATTCTTCCCTTTTTTTTTAAAATAATCACTCCCGGATATATCCCTGATCGGATCCTGGAAGCAGGACGACATCGTTGCCTTTGAAGGTAAAGCCGTTTTATAGCAGGAGGATTAGGAACATCGCGGACTATAACATTTTGTTCGTGATTAACAATTTGTCCGGTATAGTTGAAGTGTAAATCCTCAGCTAATCCTTTTTAATCTTTGTCTTTAAATGTTCTTTCACTCTTTGTTCGGGCTAAATTTCTAGCGTTCACGATTTGTCCGGAATCGAGGACATAGAGCGAATTTCCTATTGATTGTACAATTTTCTTTGTGGGTCCAATTTTTGGGTAACCTTTGCTAATTTGAGGTAGTTTTTGTGTGACACTATCACCCAATTTGTAATTAGGTTGTTTGGCTTTGTTTCTTTCGTTGGCTTTTTCGGCATATTTGTGCTGGTAATCAGCGACTTGATTACGTACACGAGAATCAATTTCGGAGTGTGAATCAATCTTGAACGGACTAGTTAGTCTGGTGCAAATTTTTCTGCCAAACATTAACCGTGCAGGCGTTAAATTCGTTGCAGTTTGAGTAGTTGTGCGGTAAGTAGTCAAAATATGTCTCAAGGAATCCAGCCACTCTTTCCTTTCGAGAAAACCAACTTGCAATCCTTCTTTCAGGACTCGATTAAAACGCTCCACAAGGCCATTGGCTGAAGGATTGTAGATAGCACATCGCACATGTTTGATGCATACTCTCGTAAGAAACGCTGAAATTTGGTGCTGGTGAATTGTGAGCCATTGTCGCTCACCAGTTCGCGAGGATTTCCGAATCGAGCAAAAATTGGTTCTAGGAAATTAATTGTGGCTGTCGATGTTACAGTTTCCATTGCAGCTACTTCTGGCCACTTCGGACAGTAATCTACCAGAACAACGAGAAAAACTGTTCAAACTGAAAAACCATTCAAAAACTAATTCTTGTCGGGTAAGTTGTGGCAAGGGTTTGCTAACCGAAGCGAAATTCGGAATAAATCACAAGCAGAACGAACACATGCCCAGAAACCGCTTCAGCTCATCTACTGTCTTTGGAATCGGACAGTCAGATATAGTGGTTGTATGCTCTGAGCTCTTACGGATTCCTTCGCTAGATAGAACGTGACCAACAAAAGGCATTTCTTCTTTCGAAAACAAGCACTTTTCAATTTCAATTCAAATGTTTTGCTTCTCCAGTTTTCCCAAAACAGCATGTAAGCGATCATCATGTTCCTGTTGGTTTTGACCGTAAATCACAATATCATCTAAGTACACCAAAACACCAGGTAAACCTGCTAGTAATACTTCGACGCACTTCTGGAAAGCAGTAGCAGAAGATTTCAGACCCATTGGTAACTTTCGGTGTTGGAACAGACCAACATGAGTCAGAAACGCCGTTAAATGACAACTCTCTTGCGCCAGTTTTAGTTGAAAGTATGCTTTCTTCAAATCTAGCTTTAAAAACAGCTGTGCTCCAGATAATTCACTAAACATTTGCTCAATGTTACGTAGAGGGTACTTATCAGACACAACGTGTTCATTCAAGCTACGTAAATCACAGCAAATACGTGGTTTGCCATTTTGCTTGGGCACTACTACCATAGGATGAACCCAATCGCTTGCTTCAATTTGTTCAATTACCCCATCGGCTTCCAGCGCTTTGAGTTCTTTAGCCACATCCGCTCTGGCTGCCAAAGTGATTTGACGTAAGCGGTGGGCTACCGGTTTTGCGCCTGGACGAAGCTGAATTTTATGCTCGAAACCTTCAATCGTTCCCATCGAATCATCAAAGAGCTTCGGATATTGCGCCTTGATTGACTCTGCCGTTATCTTGCTAACTGTAGCAATTTTCCGTCGATTAACAGTTGCAGCGAGCTAATCAAATCTTTGCCCAGTACTGTAGAATTTTTCGGAACAACGAAAAAAGTCGTACTAGCTGTTTTGTTCTTGTATTGAATTTCAGTGCTGACACATCCGCAAACTTGCAGTGGAGACGAGTCGTAATTCGTCAGACGAGTCGAAGCTGGTGTTAACGTTGTATTCGGTAGATATCGTCTAAAGTCATTTTCGGACAGGATTGAGACATCTGCGCCGGAATCCACCATCATGGTGCACTTGTGGCCTGACAGCGTAAAAATAACATCACAAGTAATGTCCGGTAATTTACAGACACTACGCACAGACAGCACACAAATATCAGACTGTTCCTCGTTCTCACTCGTAGTAACAGTACGACTGGCTTAGACTGATTATTCTTATCTGATTTACAACCACGAGCCCAATGTCCCACTTTTTGGCAAATACTACATTTGGACTGTCGAGCTGGGAAATTCTCAGCTCGAACCAAATGGCTGTTTGAGCCGCAGCAATAACAGCATTTTGACTGCGGACCAAAACTGTGCAGACTAGTATTCGCTTTAGGTTTACCACTAGGCTTAAATTGTTGGTGTTTATTTTTGATGGCTTTCACTGAACCATCCGGCTTGCTAGATGTCATTTGTTTTGCCTCCGAAATCGCTTGTTCAATCTGACGAGAGATTTAAAGAGCTTTCGTCAGGTTCAAGTCAGATTCCATGAGAAGCCTTTCACAGATTCTCGAGGATCTTGTTTTCTCTACAATCTGATCTCTGATAATTTCATCCTGTAGTTGGCCATAGTTGCAATTTGTGACGAAAGCACACAAAGCAGCATGTCAATTGTCAGTAGATTCGTCAATGGCCTGCGCTCGTTTAAATCGATAACGAGCAGCAACGACATTAACTCGCGGACCGAAATGATCATCCAGCAAAGCTAGCACATCATCGAAAGTTAGAAATTGCCCATCTGGAGGTATAGCACCAGGTAGCGAACGAAAAATCCTGTGTCCTTCCACCCCCAAGCAATGTAAAAGCAAGGCAATCTTTCTGCAGTCGAGATATTGTTCCATATTGGTAGCTGCACCAATAGCTATCAAATAGTTCAAAAAAGTTTCCCGCCAAAGGCGCCAGGACATTGTAGGAGTCCTCGGTGACGGCAGAAACTGGTGAGGCGGTCCAATTGAATCCATTACTTCAAAAAACGGACTCTCGTTGCCAAATTTACTGTATAGAATAAACGTACAAGATCCATTGAGTACAAACAGAAGAAATTCTTTAATTACTGTCACTCCACACAGTTTCAAAACCCAGTTCAGACTAGTTAATACAAGCACATGCATATACGACAAACACCTTAAAAAATTGGCAAAATGCACCGCAACGCTCTATTATTATTTCACAATTCAAAACACATGCTCTTTCACATAGATCATCCGCATTTTTCAGACAAGCGTTTACATACAGCACTTGCCT
The DNA here is from genome assembly GCA_030248245.1 of Trissonchulus sp. WLG1_4. Classification (NCBI taxonomy): domain Eukaryota; kingdom Metazoa; phylum Nematoda; class Enoplea; order Enoplida; family Ironidae; genus Trissonchulus; species Trissonchulus sp. WLG1_4. The sequence continues at coordinate 9,140 of JASANF010008729.1, forward strand.
CGAGATCTGAGCCAAGCACATTCGAGCATTGTCACGTGACCAGAAGGTTTCATTTTTTAAATTTTTTTGTACTTTGTTTTAGCCTAAGACTGGGCCTAAGCCTCAGCCTAAGCCTATGCTAAACCCTGAGCCTAAGCGTAAGCCTGAGCCCAAATCTAAGCCTAGTCTGAGCCAAATTTAGTTTGAGACAAGTGTCGTATATAGACAAAAGTTTTTTACAGCAATAAAAATATATTTTCACAGAAATGCCCTTACAAGCCAGTGGATGTACACGTATGTAAAAATTTGAAGATTGAAAACACTAGCTGATGTGATTTACTTTAACATAATTAGACTATTTAGGTGTTTTATTAAATGTAGTTTAATTTTTTGTGATTTAACGCTGCAATTTTTGCGTGTGACTTAGTTCGTGTAAATGCAAACGCACATTTTTGAGGCTTGCGATTACGTCTTATGATCTTTTGCTTTGGAGACTAATAACAGTGTGAACTGCTATTATACAAATTAGAAAAAAGCAGACTAAACTCACACAAAAAATCAAACTCGATCCCAAAATGTCGTAAAGTAAAATTGGCTGAAACTGCTCATCAATAGTCAGAAAATATGAATCTAGTTATGCGCTGCGCTAAAATTGTGCATACCTATACAGTAGGGCAAAAAAGTTAAACCAATTTCATTTAAGTTAAAGTCAAAGTTAAAGTAAGGCTCAGGGGGTAATTTAAGTTAAAGTTAAAGTAAGTCCAATATCACTGACTTTTATATAACTTTTTTAAAATAACTTTTATTTAAAATTAAAGTAAGGGTATTTTTATTTAAGTTTAAGTTAAAGTTAGAGTTTCACCCCTAACTTTTTCAGTTTAAGTTAAAGTTAAAGTTTAACTTTTTTGCCCTACTATACAGTAGGTTTTAAAAGTAAGCCCTCATTCATTTAAGTTTAAGTTTAAGTTTAAGTTCGTCCCTCGATTTTAATTAAGTTTAAGTTTAAGAGTTTAAGTTCTTATTTTGAAAAACAATCAAGTTTAAGTTTAGGTTGATGCATTAATTTTAATTTAAGTTTAAGTTTAAGTATTCAAAATTTTAATAATTTAAGTATTCAAATAAGTTTTTTTGTTTTTTTGCAACTATTCAGGTTTCAATGGAACTACGACAATGTACTTGTCAGTGGCTACTTGAACCTGCAACGACCAAGTCACAGAGTACCTGCCATAGTGGGGAAAATTTTTTCCTCATTTTCAAAAAATATTGAAAGACCCGCTTTCGGGGTGGCCTGTATAACAGGCCTGTGAGACTATCAGTATGCTTCATGGAGTGTATCGGTAACAGTACTTACAATCTATTTACAATATTTACAATAAAATACCTTACTATGCTATATACTCTTTCTTGCTCAACAATAATTACGATAATAATTCAGGATCGGCTCAAAGCAGAAACGTCACTTTCACGTTATCAGGTAGCCGACTGCGTGGCTGAAAATTTTTTATTCAAAGTCAGTTCGTAAAAAAAACCGTTTAACCGCTACACCGGTTTGAAAAAATAAAAAATTTTCATACTGACATTTTCCGACTCGAACTTCTACTACGATGAATGTAAGACAATACTATTGTGTCATTTAATTTGCGTATTAGCATATCAACGTTAACGTATTAGCATAAAACTGACGCCTTTGAATGATTGAATTGAATTGAATTGAATTGAATTGAATTGAATTGAATTGAATTGAATTGAATTGAATTGAATTTAAATTAATTGAATTGAATTGACGTGAATTGAATTGAACTGAATTGAATGAATTGAACAGTTTGAATGATACCTTACTTGAAGTATACCACTCACTTAAACGTTTAAATTTTCAATTTTAAATCATGACGCAAGCTTAACGTAAAGTTACATGGCCATGTCATCAATCATTTGAAAGCTCTCTGAATTTGTTCACAAGTGATTCTAATGTTATATTTGTATCCCTATGCTATCAAAAGTTATGGCCTCTTAAGCCTTTGCTTAAGGGGGCGCTCTGAGTAACTTCCAATAACTCAAATTGCTATAATTTTTGTTTCCTGATGATACGAAAATTTTGCTTAACTGCAATCAAGATAGACACCTGGCAAGTATTTTTGTAAACTTTGATGAGTGTCGGAGCATTTTGTTAAGTTTTATGACTGCATCAAATTTGAAACTTTTAAAAAATTGACTAAATTTTAAAATGACGTGGCTCAGCCCCAAACAAATTTAACAATCTATAGCTTAAATTAAAACCAATTTTGTCGAATTTTAGTTAGTGGCGACAACTTTTTAGTTATTTTAATTTCCAAACGAAAGTGACGTTTTGAAAAGCTTGTCATTTTGAGGCAAATCATAAAAATCACAATTTAAGAAGTTGGGTGCTTCCATGTACGTCAGTTCTAATTGTGTGCAAAGTTTCAAATGCATCTGCTTTTGCAGCTGACAGTAGTTTTAAAAAATGAGCAGCATAGCTGATTTTCAAAAACCTGAAGTTTGCCTACACATACGTATTTTCCAAAAAATAGAGCTAATTTTTCTGTACTAAACTCCGTTGAAAAACGTTTCAAAAGCCAAAAAGTAGCTAACGAAAATTAGTTTGAAAAATAATGTATTTTGTCAATGTTGGTGAACGTATTTTGAAAATTTATATGTGTATATATATATATATATATATATATATATATATATATATATATATATATATATATATATATATATATATGTATATGTATATATATGTATATGTATGTATATATATATATATATATATATATATTTATATATATATCATATAAAAACGTACGTAAAACCATGGTTTAGTAAAACCACCTGGTATGTGAAATCCACCCTAAGTGTTCTTGCATCAATGTTGCAGTAACTTATTTGTATTTTGTATGCGAAAGGATAGACGTTTTTCTGCACATACATATACAGCCAACCAACAAATCAAAATATTACAGCTCCGTCAAGAGTTAATTTTTTATGAACATTGAATGGATTCGTAGTTTCGTACATCAAAATTGCCGTAGCTACTTTGCAGTATTTAGCATGTAAATACAGGAGAAAACATTTTTTATCTTGAAAATTTGCCTGTAAATTGCTGAAACATAAGCCTTTAATCGTGCAAAAAATTGTTGCATTGTTTCCAGCCTAAATTTTTTTAGCTAGTACTTAACCTTTGTCGTTCAAGTATGTCTGGGTCAACGCAGTTCTTGAGTGACTTAAAATGAACTTCTTAGCAAAACTAAAAAGCCTTTGTCAAAAGTATCTCTCTAACTTGATTTTGATGTACAAAATCTTTAAATAGCTACAGCTATTTAGTTAAAGTTTGCAGCATAAAACACAACACCAATCGACGTGACAAATGCCTAAAAATGAGAAAACTGAACAGTCATAACTGAACCTGCAAAGTTCCTGTTGGCTTACGATGAGCTCCAACCTTCGCGAAAGTGACGAAGCTGCGCGAAGAGTGACGAACGGTGACCGGAAAGTTACGATCAAATATTTTGAACATTTACATTGAAAAGTGTTTTGGAGCACATTTAAAGAAAATTTTTGTTCGTCACTTTCCGGCCAACCTCGGTCACTTTGCGCGATGGATGAAGCCGACGAACAGGGAACTTTTTTTGTACAGTACTGTATATGTATGCATAATTGTACAAACTCTTTACATATAACTAAATAAACAGTTTGGGAAATATCTGTATTTGATGCTTTTTAAGAAAATTTTTGTGGACAACTTGACCACAAGGTGATGTAATTGTGATAAACATTATCCCGTCATCAGACAATGAAGTAACAGAATTGCTAAAGAACAAAAAGATACAAAAACTTGAGCTCTTCGATTAAACTTTCAGTTTCCATTTAACTTATTTTTTCAGCTGACAAACGTTATTGATTCCGACTCAAGTGTCCAATGTCTGCTTTATTTTATTGATTTATATTTTTCCTGTTGCGGCACACCGCAACAGGTTCTTATGATGCCCCTGGATCGAAACGTAAGGCTGTGTGATGAAATTAACAGTAGGTGTGTGTGCGTGTCTGTCTAATTATATGATGATGCCTGTGGATGACTTTTGCAGCAGGCTTCTTTACAACACGAAATACAACGTTTAGCTTGGTGCAGGTTGTGTGTGTGCGTTGTTTTGCGTTGTCAGTGTTAAGCCATATCATTTGGGTATAAGTCAATTCCAGCTCTTAGGTAGTTTAGTCTCCACATGAATTATACAAACTGTGAATTAAACTGTGAATTATACAAACTGTTTCCAAAGAAAAACTAAATGACAACTATGCTGTTTTAACCCTTTGGATTTAGGTATGAATCAAATCCAGCTCTTTGCTTAAAGTGGTAGTTACGTAACATTTTATGCAAAAATTTAAATAATACTTGATTGGACATAATCAAATTTGACATAAACATTGCAAATGTATACAGAAATATTTGAGCTAATTTTGAAATTCAAGCGTCTACGGTTAATTTATGGCTCAAAAATTGCAATTTTTGTGTGTTTGTTGGAAAACTTTGAAAACTGTTTGTAAATTTTTCTGACTCTTATAGTACTCAGAAAAGCCATTTATAAAAGGTCTAACCTGTTCTTATTTTAAGAGTATTTTCATCAATCTGTTAGTCGCTTTAGTTGGTTTGAAATTTGAAAGAAATTCGTCATCCTTCTGAAGCTCTTGCCGAAGCTTTATTTTAAACTGTCAAAATATATACCACCCTCACTTATGTATCGACATTATACAGGTACTGAGTGTTACTTGTGGAAATAAATAGTTCAGTATAAAAAGGCACTGGAATGCCGATAAATTGTTGTTGGTAAAGTTTCTGTTTTAGGCAATGCAAAAGTTTGAGTTCCTTTTGTATCGAAATAACATGTGTAGTTTCAGGCCCAAAAATGGTAGTTTAACGATAAGACCAAGCAAAGGGTTTGAAAACTTTTTGCTAATAGATCATATACATATTGTTACAGGTAGTTATGTAGTTGGAAAAAAATTTTGTTTCGGTTTTCAAAGAAACACGTTTTGCACAAAAATGATATTACAAAATTACAATGCAGGGTGAGATATGTAAGTAAGCTGAGCCATTTTACCTACATAGGTAGTCGTAACCGTACGCGCATGTTCGCATAAAAAATTGGGCTTGGCGAAATAGCTGGGGCTGGGCGGAAAATAAAGCCAAATAGTGCTCCTCATACTTTTTCATACACATGGTTTAAAATGCAGTGTGCTCAGGTATTCTATTAGTATGTGTTCGCTACCTTTCCAACTATATTTCCGTGAAAATGAACAAGTCACCAAATGAAATTTACGATATGTTTTTGAGAAAATTTTGGCCACTACTATTGCGCTTTTATCCCATTTGATTCGGGTATGAATCAAATCCAGCTTTTTGCTTTGGCGAAGCGGATTGTTGTTTTTTGCGGTTTGCTCCACCGGTCATCAGTCTTCTATAAAATTATGTTTATCTTCTATAGAATATAATTTTTCAGTTTGGTGATAATTTATTTAACTTGGAAAAAAAATGAGCTCGCAACAGGTTTTTTGTCAATTATGACAAACTACTGTAAAATTCTTACTATGTTTCTTTTGCAGCAAACTGTTGCTTAATCATTTAGATTTAAGCATTTTTGCACGCAGTTTAGTGAAGTTTAGCGTTTGATGTATATTTGAGTTTGTATGTAAACGTTTGCACATTATTTTTATTCCTGTTGTGCCACAGCACAACAGGTCTTTAATTTTGATTTTGTAACAATACACTGACTTCCTTGAGTTAGAATGTCAGTGCGCGTGTTTAGTTCACGCTTTGCTGAAAGTACGCGACTGCAGCAAACCTTTGCAGCAGTATTTGCCAGCACAGTTTTTGTGTGCATTTGTTTAGCTCATGTTTTAGTGTAAGACAGCAGCTGTCACATTACAACTGTCTGCAATTTGTTTTGTGATCGATTGACTAACGTCCATGGAAATGACCATACAAACAATATTGACTTGCAATGTTTCGTTGCAAAAACCAAAACAAATTTTGGCCAGTACGTTAGCTAGTTACATGTATTTTGGCTTGTACGTATTTTGGCTTTCATACAAACTTTGTCAACTGATTGTATACAGTGTTAGAAGTTTCATAAACCACATGGTATCATCAGTTTTTCCAAAATGGAAACTTGTGATGTAGATTCGGACCAACAAATGCCAATTTATGTAATACCTGTTTATCACAATACACAATCACATTGTAAACTGGTTAGGTGTATTGCAACCGTGCTTACTTTTGCATAAACCTATCAATCTGCGAAGGTCTTCAAATTGTTTCAATAAAAAATGTTGCTGCAGAAGTTTTTTAGCTGCACAACAGGTTTTAACTGACCTGTGGTCAGTTTACTTGAAAACGCATGCTTTATGCTTACTGAAGATTTTGCCGCAGATTGGGCTTGTTAGTACTAAACTTTTTACGCAAATATTTTACTATATGTATAATGAACAACCACGTACTTGCTTATGCAGAAATTACAGTGTTTCCAAAACGCATATGATAGGGTTCTAGTCCATAAGTGTCAACACTGTGTCTTCACTTCTGTGTTGGCTATAAAGCATTTCAGGCTAAATTTATGGAGTTCTCATCCATGGCCACGACCAGTCTTGCAGTTTGCACCAGTTGCACAAAGTTTTAGTGCGAATCATAATTGGTAGAATCTAAATCAGCTGGAAGAAATTGCTTCAAAGAAAGTTAAATCTGTCGCTACCCACAATTTATTTTTAACATTGGACAAGGTTTTTTGTTTGTCATTATGGTCGATTAATTAATTATTATTAATTATTAAATATGCTTATATCCGTATGTCGATTCAGCCGACAAAACTACGAAATAATTGCACTAATAGTGTATAACTTCAGATTGAGGCGTATTTCGTAAAGGTCATCACCTGCTTGAGTCAAGACAGGTAGGCAGGTGGTCCATCAGCAAGCCGCTATTATGATTAACATGATTTTTTTATAAAATTATGTATTTTTACAGATACCTAACCAATTTTTCTATTATAATCTAAAATTATTTTTGTTATCCGTTTGAATTCATTTTACTGATTAAGTGCTGCGAAATACGATTGTTATTCATAAGTTGTAAGTTTTGGTCTGGAGGTAAAATACATACATACAACACTTCACAACACAATAATATAGAATTGCAACACAAACAAAGATTGACAGTGGTACGGTACAGTACAGTTTGACATGAAGAACAAAGAACAAACGAAGAACATGAAAATATTTTTGAATAAAATATAAACATATGGGCTAATATTTAGCACTGCATTCAGCAGCAATAATGCAGTTATGCAGTTTTTTATATTTATGCGCAATATTGAGTCAAAATCTGTTGTGGACCAGAAAAGTACCACCACAAATTTGGCGCACCTACGACCTCTGTATTTTCTCATCAAACACTTACATATTCACGTAGTTAAATTAAGCAATAAATGCTAAATTGTTTTTAATTCCAAGTCAACAACTACATATCGCATCTACATTTTAACCTTACATTCAACAACTACATATAGCAGGTTTAATTACATAAATTACAGTTACAAACCAGCAAACCTATCAAACGTCTAGTTGTTTGCAAGTAACGTACCCGCATATCGGTACTAGAGTCAGTATTGTGTCCAACAAACAGAAACTATGGTGTTGTTTGGCGTTTGATCTTGTTTTTGTCAGATTTAAAATGGTGAAAAAACTAATATCAACATAGTAAAAAGTGTAAAACCAATTTGTTAAACCCTTGCTGAAATAATCCCTAAATAAAGAGGCTATTTTGAGTTCCGCATTTTACGAAGCTCTAGGGGGATATAAGAAATAGTGTTACACTTTTTTATTATGTACTCTTGCCTATACTAACGATGAAAAATTGTAGTTGCTTTACTGTCGTAATCGAGGTTACTTCTGAGTGACTTTTGTCAGAGTAATCGCCGTGCTTTCGGTAGTTTTTGCAAGACTAGGTGCCACATCACTTTGAGCACGTTTGAACAGGTTTAGTTTATCAAGTTTTGTCAAAGCTGCTTGTCGAAAACGCTCGTGAAAAGCACAATACAAATAAAAATCAGAACAGTACGAGAAAGAAAGTGACGAGCTCAAAATACCCAAGCCTTCTGTCCAAATTCGCAGAGTAACCGACAAAAAGTAACCCTTTGTGTAAGCATAATTTTGAATGGCATTAACACCGGAAATAATTAAGTTGCTACTTTTTATTGTAATATAGGACGCCCACAATATTTCGTTCAGTAAAACAACTATGGTTTGGCAAAGGAGCAGTTTTGATAAATCAATTTCTTTTCGATAATCGACTTCAGTCATAACCAGAGCTTTTCGTTTAGCTTTTAGTTTAAACATACCAAATACGGTAAATATAGTGTTGCAAGTCACAATTACAGACTCACACGTGCCCCAATAAGTCAGAAACTTAATTAAAGCGTGATACAGAGGCCTAGCAAAGTCAAAAACAGCATAAGGATTTTGATAGTTTAAATAACCGTAGCAAGCTTTAACCCAAACTAACTGGGTCAAGTGATTAATACTTAAACCAACTGCAAGCAAAAGCCAAAAATAAAAAACACTTTTTCTGTTTAACAATTTGTAGAGTTTAGGAGAATACATAGCTGCGACTCTTTCAAACGACATACCCAAAATCATGCGCCTTGCCGAAACCCCTGGAACGGTTAAAATGTAAAAGTGAATGCAGTATTTCATAAAAAAACCGTAGGGGCCTGTTTGAAAAAATGACTCTTTGAACCAAATACATGTATGCGGAAAAATAATCATGCCCGCAATACAAGTGAAACCGTTTAAGATTGTGACAGTTTTTAAGTATAAAAAGCTAGTTCCCTTAAATTCTTTGTTAAAAAAGAAAGTTATCAGCCCAAATATGTGTCCAATCAGTCCGATTAACAACGGCAGTGGATTTAAGACGTAGCAACAACCTTCCAGAAATACATTCACAGATGCGAAGATTGAATAATTGTAATCAATTAAAATATCTACTGCCTGGTATTTTGTTACATCATGATTTTGTGACAAATAGTTCTCTAGATCGTTCATGGAAACATTTTCGCCCAATCCAACTACTGTGGCCAGTTGATCAATGCAATCTGGACCAAATGTGTCTTCTCTGCGAACATTTTCACACCTGAAATTTTTCAACTGTGTTTCAGTGAAAATGTTGCAACATGGAAACCCTTCGTTGACTGCCCTGAAAAGCTTACTCTCATTTTTCCAAAGCAATGTGTATGTGAATATACTTGTGCTACATAATTAAATAGCGAAACTGATTTGATCGCATTAGCTTATTGATTGCACTAGCTTACGGCCAACTGTTTGCTTAGTGTGCACCTCTGTCGATCTATTGGCTCTACTACCCTAAATATATATGTCTTCAGAATTTGTTTCTCTATCGCAAAAACTTTTAACTGACATGTATTATAAAAATACTTTATAAAGTGTTATCAATGCTTAGCAAAATACATACAGCTAAATGCCCACATGCAGTAGTTTTCAGATTTCTGCACTGACAGAAATTCTTGCGGCCTCGGATACAGATTAGTTCCACAGAAGCTATAAGTCACAACTTAATAACACTAAAAATTATCACCATTTTTAAGACTAATGTCTGATAATTAATTCTTTATTCATCAGAACAAATTATGGTAACTCACATGTTCCATTTTTCCGTTCCTGCAATATCCGCTGTTACCACGTGACAGAGAATTGCCGCCGAAAAAATAAGCATACCTGCGTAGTTTTGCTAAATTTAAAAAATTATTTTTGTCTGTATGGTTTAGTTCTTTTAAACGTGTTGCCGCATCAAAAGCTTGGCAGTTAACATTGTAGAAAGTAGCAGAAGGCTCTGCTCTAAAAAGCGCAACTTCGCCGAGTTTCAAAATCTGGTGAATAACTTTCAGCTGTAGAGTATATTATTGTTTTTAATCGGTTAGTTGTTTATGACCGTTACACTCCAGCTAGGTTAATAATAGCTAAGCAGCAGAATGTGCTTATTGTCAATAATTGAGCGCATCTGCTGATGGTTTCATTACGTGAAATTAGTCATAACAGTTACGCTCATTATAATTTTCTGAAGCATTTATCGAGAAAATTTTAAAGAGTCCAGCTGCGAAATTGAAGTCACCACGCACTTTCCGGAGTTGCAAAGTTTATAATCTATAACTATGTAGCAAAGCTTTGGAAAGTTCTGACGTTCATTTAACTTATAACTGTTTAGATAGAATTGTTTAGCTATAGTAGAAAGTATTTGATCAGTGCTTATTGTGTTTACCAGCCGTCTGTTTGCAGTTAAAGTAAACACAAGTTCTGCTTGAACACTTCAGCTGGCAATAGTAAAATTTAGTGCTGAAACAAATGTTGCACGAGTTCTGAAGATCCAATGTCACAATTGTGCATAGTTTCCGCATTTAAAATTTGGAAAACTGAGTAGACGTCAAAAACAAAACAAAACAAAACAAAACAAAACAAAACAAAACAAAACAAAACAAAACAAAACAAAACAAAACAAAACAAAACAAAACAAAACAAAACAAAACAAAACAAAACAAAACCAAAACAAAAAAAACCAAAACAAAACAAAACAAAACAAAACAAAACCAAAACAAAACAAAACAAAACAAAACAAAACAAAACAAAACAAAACAAAACAAAACAAAACAAAACAAAACAAAACAAAACAAAACAAAACAAAACAAAACAAAACAAAACAAACCAAACCAAACCAAACCAAACCAAACCAAACCAAACCAAACCAAAAAAAAACCAAACCAAAAACAAAACAAAACAAAACCAAACAAAACAAAACAAAACCACCAAAACAAAAACCAAACAAAAGAAAACAAAACAAAACAAAACAAAACAAAACAAAACAAAACAAAACAAAACAAAACAAAACAAAACAAAACAAAACAAAACAAAACAAAACAAAACAAAACAAAACAAAACAAAACAAAACAAAACAAAACAAAACAAAACAAAACAAAACAAAACAAAACAAAACAAAACAAAACAAAACAAAACAAAACAAAACAAAACAAAACAAAACAAAACAAAACAAAACAAAACAAAACAAAACAAAACAAAACAAAACAAAACAAAACAAAACAAAACAAAACAAAACAAAACAAAACAAAACAAAACAAAACAAAACAAAACAAAACAAAACAAAATAAAACAAACCAAACAAAACAAAACCAAACCAAACCAAACCAAAACAAAACAAAACAAAACAAAACAAAACAAAACAAAACAAAACAAAACAAAACAAAACAAAACAAAACAAAACAAAACAAAACAAAACAAAACAAAACAAAACAAAACAAAACGAAAAAAACAAAAAAGTTTTTTAACAAAATGGTTTTTATTGTGTTGTTATTACTATCGTAATTTCTAAGTTTTCTTCAGTTTTTGCGCTAAAAACCTGTATCTTTAAATACTTGTAAAGTTGTGACACCCTCAGAGTTTATAAATCCCTATTGTGGTAGTCCAAGGGTTAATGTGTCGACTCGACACTAGCGTTGTTTTGATGTACCTTTTTCAATTGATTTGATTTGATTTGATGTGGGGGTTGTAAAATTAGTTTTGATTTGATGCAGCCTTCCTGAAAAGCATTTGATTTGATTAGATTCGATGTGAGAATCTAAATTTTCAATTGATTTGCTGAGACAAAAATTTTAATTTTTTTAGTTTTGATGTATTTTGATGCAGTTTTGATGCAGTTTTAATACGATATTAAATGACGGTTAAATTACACCAAAAATAATAAATTTTTGAATTTGCAATCATATCATCAGTACGGCAGGGCACTGCTAAGCGCCATTTTAATGTTTTGTGACCAGCCGAAAAGCCCTGCATACAGTCGCCGGTCGGCCGGTTAAAAACACCGGCCGGCCGGTCACATTCCAACAATTGACTAAATGAGGACGGCATAAAAGCGTGACAGTCTAAGTTAGGCCGAAACGACACTCTGGATTCGGATGAATTTATTTTTCCTGAAAGTTCTGCCAAGCCGGCAGAACTCTGACACATGAAAACCGGAAAATTAGACTGTTGGTAAGCTGACTACGATTAGTGGTTAGTGGTGGGTGGATCTATGAACCTTACAAACTTTAATGCGGTTTTATATATTTTTGGGTACGTATTTTTAAAATATCAGCAGGTAAAATTAGGTAAACTTTACCCACAAGAAAAGTTTAGGTAAATTATTAATCTCAGACAGTTGCTAAAGATAACGTGAAAGCTGAGGCTACCTTCAGGATTCAGGTGAAAACACTTGTTTTGCAGCTAAAGATAATGTGTTATGTAAATATTTAAACTCAACAGTAGACGCTAGCTGTATTTCCGACTTTATTTTATTTAACTTTACCAACTTTATTTAACTTTACCAATGGGTAAAATTAACCTGCAAGGTAACTTTACCAGCAAGTAATTTTGAGTATACGACTACTAGTACTGACCTGACTAGCCTGGAAACAGGAAAATTTCAATTTAGAAAATTTGACCTCTAAGAAAAGAATTGTCTAGGTGGAGGATGAGGGGTTTGCAAGGGAGACCACGACGGTCCTAGGCAAAATATACCGCCGATCTGTGTTCAGGGACCCAAATAACCCCTAATGACAAGTTTTTGTCAAAAGTTTTACCTCAAAAAAGTCGCTTACAAACAAACGACAAGGTACGTGGAAACTAATCACTGACATGACCGATACGATGGTTTGTGTTTGCTTCGCAATTGATCGGCAACCCAACAACACCGCATATATACGTAACTGAGGTTTAAGAAGCCACCAAGTATATGGGTGTGAGAGTTTGCGCCTTCTGTCTGGAGCTTACGCTGCATCAGAATTGCATCAAAACTAACCATTTTGAATAGTTTTGATTTGATGTTCAGCAGGAAAAAATCCAACTGATTTGATTTGATTTGATGCGAAGGCTGGAAAATTAGTTTTGATTTGATGCGCCACACTTTCAAAAGCAATTGATTTGATTTGATGTGCTGCATCAACACTAAAAAACTGCATCAAAACTAGTTTTGATTTGATGCAGTTTCCACAGAAGAACAACCCTAGGTACTCGACACAAGTGAGTAACTTGATTTACAGACTAGAAACGGCTGTTTGAGCAAATGTTTATTCTTCTGTTCATTGACTGAATGTTACGAATAAAGAGAATCATAGTCAAGTAAATAAGAAGCCAAATTAGTAAAAACACTTGTTCGTAAAGCTTTCCAGTTATCATATCCTAAATGACTTCTCACTTACTGGAACCTTCGCCCCCCCCTCAAATCCGTACACAGAAGCCCAATCTGCGCGCAGAAACATTTAGTAAGCCAGCGTTAAGTCATAATTTGTAAGTACATTGGCCAGAAGCCATCGTAAACCTATTGGGCAGCTAATGTGCCATTCTTAATGCATCTTATTAAAGCTATCTGTTATTCATACTGCAAAACCTTCCGAAGATTTCGCTCCATATCCATAGGCCTGTATTTCGCTAACATTTTATCTGCATTGTTTCCAAAATGATGTCGTAGACGTACACCTTTTGGAATAAATTTTAGTACACTCTTTAGCTCTGAAAGTCTGAAATGCTAGATGGTAGCTTGGTGTAGTGGTTTTGATGTTGTAGGTACTCTTAAACCAAAGACTGTGTTGTATCGATTCCTGAGAAACTTTTTTGTTGATTTTTTTGCCATAATGGTGGAAATTGCAAAGCGAGTACATTAACAGAAGCAAGCCGGCAAGGCAAATAATATGTAGGTAATATGCACGATATGTTGGCAGTGTTGGACACGGGCGGGCGGGGCAGAGGTCTTTCCCCGCGGGTATTTAGGATTCTGTACTGTGCCGACTTACTCTTTGAATTTTCCGTGTTTTTGTGCTACTTAAGGGGGGGGGCTACCCAGGTCAAAAATCAAAGTTCTCCGATTTTGCTTATTTTCACACATGTTACTCCCCCAAGGCACCTCTACCTCAGATAAGAACAATTAAGCTTGAAGGTGCACTTTTGGTTCAGTGCGTTTGTCAGTGTATTTACATAAACAAAAGTACGCCAAAAAGCCGAAAAGTAGCCCTTATTTGAACAGTTCTAGCACAAACCACATTAAGCCAATCAGGCTGAAACTTGGGATAGTAGTAGCCCACATGTATGCGCAAAATCATATGATCCGGATTTTTGATATGTATTTTCAAAACAAAAATCGAGGGCGAAATGTGAAAAAATGGCTCGTTTTTTGGACCCGCCAAATTTGAGTGATTTTACATTTGACGTCATTGCTCAGGCCATGGGCAAAAATTTAAAAAAAATGGATCATAGAGGTTGAGATATGACGTTAGGCTATTTCAAATTTTGAGCCAATAGATTAATTGACAACCTACTTTATAAGGGATATAGCAAGAGACGTCTTAGAATCTCAATTATTACTACTTGTGCTAAGTTGAGTATCCATAAGAAATATGGCTTTATATTTCCTGAACGTTTATTCTATGGTTAAGACATATTTTTCATTACCTACTGTTTTTTATTTTACTAACATGCACCTAAATGAGGCGACTGGCGAGTGGAGACGAAACCAATTTTATTATAACTTTTACATTTTTTGTTTTTATAAATTCAAAAAGCATGTCCGGTAGTTTCACTGATGAGTCGCCTACCTACCAGGTGTACGGTCTGGAAGAAGTCGCAATCACTACTAATTTTAGTATAAGTGCACTCTTCATACTTAATAACCATAACACATACCACTTTTAGTTTGTAGTATCAACTGTTTTCTATTAGTTTTATTTTTTATGGCCAATATCATACATTATTTATTTATTAATGTGTGTACTCTTGTTCTAGCGATGGCCAGCAACCCGTCCACTCCCACCCCCAATTACTCCTACTGCGTCAGCGTCGGCTAGATCTACTACAGGTAGACTAAATTAATTATGAATCAAACTAAAACTTGACTCAATACTTTATCCAAACCAACTTACACCCCCCTTACCCAACCAATCCACTCGCCTATTCCATAAAATAAAAACCCCCTACTTTACTTTACGACTTTCAATTAATATATTTTTAGTAGGATAAAATTCACGCTCTCTCATAAAAATACATAAAAATTGCAATTTTGAGCTTTCCATTGGTGTACTGAACGTTTAAAACCGTTGCGCATAACCGAAGTTACAAGCGACAAGCAACATGACAAGGGACTCCTGTGAGCAATGTCAAATTGAACGATTGAAGATTGTAAGTTTTAGTTTAAACGAATGTAATTATACATAAAAACTACATTACTAAAAAGAAAAATTTCTTAGCTTTTTTATGGTCTATAATAAATATTGAACGTTTAAAACGGTTGCGCAGAACTCAAGTTGCAAGCGAATATATTTAGTCAACCAAATGCGCAAAGTCAAGTGCAGTATAACAGTCTGAAAGTGTTATCCAAAATTTATGGAATTAGCGGACTTAGCAGATTTAGGATTTAGCAGATTTAGCAGATTTAGTTAAAATGCTTATCCAAAATTGTTTGGATTTATTAGATTTATCGGATTTAGGCGCGCGCGAAATCAGCAAAATCGGCTAATTTCTGGAATTTTGGATAACAGATTTAGCAGCGCTAAACCCGCTAAATCAAATCCGCTAGATCAAATCCGCTAAATCCATTTTGGATAAGGGGGAATATGTAAATTTGCGCAATGACAGATCTAAGGGGCGCGTGAGTGTCTGCCGGGTAAAAAAATGGCTGATTTTTTATGTTTTTGTTTTTGCCCAATTTCGTTTATTTTATGTTTAAAAAGCTATCGCTATAGCTAAAAAGCTATATCAGATTTGACCTATGCAAAATCAACTATATATACGAATTGTAAAGTTTATCACGCACAAATCGAGTAAAATAGTCACATTAGACAACTAAAAGTAAGAATAAATATTAACGTGTAACAGTTGCATTTTATTTAATTTTATATCTTAAATTCAGATGTTAATTTGACGTCATGCTGTTTTCCAGAATGATCCTCTATCTATACTTACTTCGTATGTACTTGATTTCAGTGGTAATTTTTTACTCACTTCTCCAATGTGTAATAAAACATGTTAGTAGTGTAGGGTCAGCAAAATGTGCTGGAAGAGGGTGACGGATGGTGGAGTGGTGTTTTCCCCACCCCCTTCCCCCCACCCCCTTGGGAACGGGGTAGGGGTAATGTCACTCCACCAAATTTCACCCTCACTAGTCACGTTGAAGGGGGTGGGGGTAATTACACTCCACCAAACTTCACCCTCACAAGCTACGTTGGAGGGGGTGGGGCAAATTACAGTCCACCTTAACGTCAGCCTCTTGAACTTTGAGACTTGATAACTTTAGTAATACTTGTCCGTTTGGGTTAAAGTCAGTGTCTATACCTAGGTAATCGACCATGGCGCGTTCAATGGCATAGGTCTAGAGATCATATCACGTGACTTTGACACGTGACTGACTAGTAGATTACCTAACTTTGCGATTATTGGTCCGATTGACTTTAGTGTCTACACCTGGGTTATGCACCATGGCCAGTTTAATGACTCAAGTCCTGAGGTTATCACGTGACTGTAGTACTGTAGACTGACTGTAGTATACTATATAATTATTTTAAATTAAACATATTCCTGAAATACAAACCACACCCTCCATCCACACATTCAAATTTTTACTGTGTGTGGTACCAGATGGTGCCTGTTAATTAGATTCAGGAAATGTACTGATTTGTAATTTCAAATATACTTAAGGCAAGTGTTTCCATTGTTAACTTCATTTAAAATTCATACTGCTGTGGTTTGAATTTTGAAAACATACGTACGTTATTTATTGTATATGTTTCAGATACTATTGTGGGGTCTATTTACTACGTATGCATATCATCTATGTACAATATAAGTAAACAACCACACACACACACACATTCACACACATTCATATTTCACATTTAAAATTTAATTAAAATTCAAAATTTAGACTTGATTATCTTGTGCTATTCGACTAGGTAGATATTTTGAATGTTAATTTCGTTATAAATTTATACGGCTTGCTTTGAAATTTCAAATTTGAAAATAGAGGGTATTTAATTGCCTGTTTTGGTTTACACAGGAAGAGATTTGTAACGTTTTTACAGCTACGGATACAAGTAATTTTTGAATAATGACCATTTCAAGATTTATTTAATAAGGTTTTAAGGCATTTGAAGTGTAATTTGATGTCAATTTTTGTGTAAACAGCCGTTATTGGCCTGGTTAAAACTGCCCTCACACGACTGCACACACATGCATACAATATCGTGATTTTTAGTTGCACACACACGCGCACGCACAATTTAAATATTTAAAACCGGCAAAAAAAGATTTATCAGCTTTTTTTAAATCTCTAGCCAATCATTTTAAGAATTTTGCATTACACAAGCAAAATTACAGAAGCATACGAACACAACTGCACACACAAACACAATTTTGTAATTTTTGACTGTGCATTACACACGAAAACACATTATAATTAATTAAAAGTGACAAAAAACACACATACACACACAAACACACACACAACACACACGCAACAACACACGTACAGACACAAGTACACATACACACAAACACACACAGACATAACAACACACACGCAACAACACAGTACAGACACAAGTACACATACACACAAGCACACACGCACGCACACACACAAACAAGCACATGCACGTACACATGAAATATTAAACATAAACACACCAATACACACAAACACGCACAGAAACAATCAAACACTTACAAAAACACAAACACATAAACTAACAAGCCCACACACGCATTATAGATAATTGCAATTCGCAAAAAATTTATCAGCTTTATTGTTTTAACTTCTAGCCAAAGCATTATAAATTATAATTAATTCAACACAAATTAAGCATTTCTGCTTTAGACAAATAAAATTACACAAGCATACGCACACAACTGCACACACAACTTCACACATACATGTTCACACACAAATTCACACACATGCACATAAATACATACATACACATATGTATATACATGCATATACAAAGACATTATAAATCAATAAAACGAACGCAGAAGATTTATCAGCTTTTTTTAATTTCTAGCCAATCAAATTAAGAGTTTCCGCATTGCATACATTGACAATATAAACCCCTAAAATTTAGCTTTAATTATTCTTAACAGTAATCATGTGTACGTTTAGTTTACCTCTGTAATGTTTTCACGTAGTAATGGCTTCCGTTCCAGCGTCAAATTAGAACTGCCAACGTACTTAGATTATCTGAAATCAGCTGGTACGTTGCAACATTAAATTGTCCAGTCATTTATACATCTAGAATTCAGTGCACTGAAGAAAAGACAATATAAACCCATAAAATTCTATTTTAAGTCATTCTTAACAGTAATAATATAGACTATACTTGGTTCAATTTCGCAATTATAAGGTCATATTATTCGATTTAGTGTCAGCTGAATTTTATTAATTTTGTAATAGCTGTTCTGATTCCAGACATGAATTTTAAATTAAATTTATTTTAATAAATAATTATAAATAATAATATAATAATAATAATTATTATTATTATTTATTTATTATATTATTATTATAAATAATAATAATATAATAAATAAATTTTTAAACACATGCTCTGCGTCATTTTTGCGATGCGACACATTAGTACGCCATCAGAAAACCGTCCACAGCGCAAAACATCAATGCTCTCACTGTCCCAAGACCTACACACGACAGGACAAATTATCAGATCATCTGAAGACAGTGCATAAGAAAACAAATGAAGTTAAAAAAGTTAGTTTTGTTTTAGAAACGGCACATAATTTTTTAAAATGAATTTTTCCTACAATAGTGTATATAATTGTTTTTTTCACTTTATATTTACTAAAATTCGGCTAGTTTCATGTGGTGGTTTTTCGAAAGTTATTGATATGTTTAATGTTGATCTATATGAGATAACCTGTCAAATACTCAAAATTTAATAACATCATCAAAATTTTTAGCTTGCCGTAATGTTGGTTTACATGAGGTAACCTATCAGATACTAAAAATTTAATAACAATATTAAATTTTTTTCAAGCGATGTAGTGCATTTTTAATTATAACAGTCAATCTAGTGCACTTACAGTGTTATATTCTGTTTAGGAAGTTCACTACTGTTCTTACTGTCTAAAGAAGTACTCACGAAAGGACAATTCGAAAAAAAACCTACGCGTTGAACATACCCACCACGGCCCCACAGCCCTTGTACCGTACGAAAACAACTCTGACGATGATGATAATGAAATGGTTAGCGATATGATTGAGTTAGTCAATTGTTAAATATTTTAAACTATGAACTACAATTGTATTAGTTTTACAGACGTAATACATGTTAACTTATCTATACAATGTATTTGTCCTGACGTGTCTGATAATATCAAAAATAAATTGATTTTGTGTTTGTTTCAGAAAACAAAATGCCCCCATTGTCCCGAACTACACCCGAAAAGATCACCTAAACCGTCACCTGAAAACGTCACATCCCACAGCTCTCACCGAAGCCAGTGCAACAACTGCTGAAAACTTGATAGTGGTTAGTTTGTAGTTTTTCTTACACATTTATGATGGCATTCGTTTCAACAAATGTTTGAAAAACGAATATAATAGTATTTATGGTCACATGATTGAGGAAATCGCCGTAAACGTTATGTGTGCAGCTGTCACATGTATGTATATTACTGCTGACTATTGTCCAACACCAACTGTGTATATAATTCGCCTATTTTTATGTTTCAGAAACATCAGTGCCCGGTGTCTGACGCCACTTACAGCAATGATCACAATCTACGACGGCATATCGCCACTGCCTATCAGACCAGCCGACACGCGTGTGTGGTTTGTGGACAAACCTATACCCGACTAATGCGCTTGCGGCACCATCAACGAACCCAACACAAGGCTAATCATCAACAAGTAATTAGCATTTACTTTCGTAAATAGCATTTATATACAAGTTCCTAATACTATCATGGTGGTGTACCACGGAAAAAACCAACATTATAACAATTGTGGCTCGTTATTTTTGTGACCGTTGATGTCTTACGAGTCCTAGTTGTTTTATGCCTTTATTCTATTATTGTTTTAGGTTGTGCACCAGGCGACTACGAAGCTAATGTGTTTGGTTTGCCTAAAGCTGTTGAAGTCAAAAGCTCACTTGGTACGTCACATGAACGAATGCCATGCTGAAAAGTTGCACAAATGCCAACAGTGCGCCCAGACATTCACCCGTTCTGACAATATGAAACGCCATGTTGGATTAATTCACGCGGCAAACAGAAAGCGACCCGCGCCCGAAACAGCCCCAAAGCCACCGCCCAAGCGCGCTCAGTTACAAAAAATGGCCCCGATATCAACTGATGATGCTGAACCTCCACATGATGTGGTCGCTGTGGCTAAGGTGGACGGCCTGATACGACAGCATTGGAACCAAATCCGCTCACATCACGACAAAAGACGAAAGCTACAGGATGGCTTCAATTTTCGACTAGACGCAAACGACCTCAACGCTATGAAGAAGAATGTAGAAAGCGTATATGACCACCAGCGCACGGCAGGAAAATGGAACTTTGCATTTGGGTTCATTCTGAGAAATCACCATACTGATGAACTTATGTATTATTATGCCAGTAATAATATCCTGTTCTTCTCGCGTTCTGTGT
Organism: Trissonchulus sp. WLG1_4; assembly: GCA_030248245.1. NCBI lineage: Eukaryota > Metazoa > Nematoda > Enoplea > Enoplida > Ironidae > Trissonchulus > Trissonchulus sp. WLG1_4. The sequence goes on from JASANF010008729.1 coordinate 29,903, forward strand.
TGATCAGCAACCGTGCCAGCTTGACCAAAATGTTGGACACCTTGGACGAAACGGACCAGCTTGAATGGGCCAGACAACAGCGTCCATCTCCCAGCTTTGTTGTCGAACAGTTGACAAACATGACAGTGTTCGTCAGTAAGCTGGTGCATTTTCCATTCGGCAAGACAATCGAACTGCCACCCGACGTCAAAAACTGTGACGCGGTGGTATCGTTCACTAAAAATAAACGTGGCCGACCCTACGATGATAACTTGTGTTTCTTTCGTTGCCTAGCTAAGCACCGCGACTTGAAACGATGCGTCGAAAAAACAGCTAACCTGTTATGTCGTCGATGGTGTTTGGCTAAAGACATTAACTATGAGGACTTTGACGGGGTCACGCTTGATGACATCAGTGAACTAGAAGAAATTCTCAAAATAAACGTCTACGTTCACGAATTGCTGCGGAACGGACGTGATGACGACTTGAATTTTGATAATCAGCCATCTGGGACAATCTATCCAACACCTGAAGAGGTTGAACGTATCGAGGTGGACGAAGCTGGCAACGGCCTAAAAGCAGAAATAGATGTTATAGTCGACAGTAGCGACTTCATCAAAAGCGGTCAAATCTTCAAGAACTGATGAGGTCAGTCCCAGACCCACAGTTTATGCTGTTTTTGACCAATCTGAGCCAGAGGCAAGCGAAGATGAAAAAATGATGGTTGAACAGCGTCGTCGACGTCGTAACCAGTTCATTGATGATAAAGCAGATGGGGATGATAGCGACTTTGATGAAGGTCAGACAACTGAAGATCAGGAACTATTCAAAGAAATCTTTGGTGACGCTGTCGCAGTGGACCCAGCCGAAGAACAACGGCAACATAATACCCGATTTGCAACGTGGTTCAATGTTCGCACGGATCATTCGAGAGCCCGAAATGCGTTTTTCTACCACCCTGTATCTAAACCTGTACGAAAACCACTTCTCTCTGATTACAGACATTGAGCAATATTCAAAAAAGTGGCATTGCGTAAAATGCGCCAAACTGTTTGACCGTCGTGCAAATTACAGCCAGCACGTTAGTATTTGCAAGAGAAAAGTGACGAAATACGTATATCCTGGTGGTGGTTGGGGTTTACGACCTTCTGTTCACGACGAACTGCGACAAGAAGGCTATGCCTTGCCCCAGGATACTTTCTACCCTTACCGCGCTACCTATGACTTTGAAGCTATGTTTGAGGTCACTGAGAGGTCCAGCCCGTCAGGCAAACTACGGTATACTCAAAAACTAATACCTGTGTCGGCCAGCGTTGCTTCCAATGTACCCAATTTTACTAGCCCCACGTTTTTCCTGTCCCAAGGTGACCCTTTTCCTATGCTTGGAGACATGCTGAATTATTTTGAAACTGCCAGTGCCGCAGCTAAAGAACTCCTGCTTGATCAGTATCGGGACATTTATGAGAATTTGCTGCAGCATGTCGCTGAACACAAGCAGTACAAGGCAGCATATAGCCGACTGCTAAACGAAAACGCGACAACCGATGTTTTCGACCACGTCAAGGGACAAATGATGGTAACCCAACGGTGGGTTAAATTGTACCATCGATTTGACCGCTGGATCAGCCAGTTGTCAATTTTAGGCTTCAATTTGGCCAAGTTTGACATTAATTTGGTCAAAAAATACCTGGTTCCACAGATTGTTGGTCGCGAGAAGAACTGTTCGGCCATTATAAGAGGAAACTGCTATATGAGTATTGGCACCTCTCAATTTCAGTTGTTGGATATAGCTAACTACTTGGCCCCTGAAATTAGCTACGAAAAATGGCTGAAGTCATTCCAGATCGAACAACGGAAAGGTTATTGGCCTTACGAGTGGCTGACGTCGTTGGACAAGCTTGAACAAAACCATTTACCTAGTCAAGTTGAATTTTACTCTACCATAAAGAACAAGGGCATGACTGACGATGAATACGCCCACGTCAAGCGAATCTGGGACAATGAAAAGTTCCAGAATATGAGGCAAATGCTGGAATGGTACAATAATCTTGATGTTGTGTCATTTCTTGCAGATGTTGAGAAGATGTGGTTGCCTTTTAAAGAACTGAACATTGACATTTTTATGCAGGCAGTTTTATTGGCAGGGGTGGCTATGTGGGACTTGTGGAATAAAACACCGCCAAAAGTCATATTTACCCTCTGGAACGAGAAGAACGCTCACTGGCAACATCTTGTTTGCGAAAATATTGTTGGTGGTCCATCCATTGTGTTCCACAGATACCGCGAAGTGGACAAAACCACAATTCGTGGTGGTAAACCTGTGAAAAAATAGTTGGTTTTGATGCCAACAGTTTGTGCCTATAATCAACATCCAAGCCCATGCCTGTTGGTGTCCCATGGTGGTTGACCTAGCCCTTTTGGTATTCCGTTTGGCATTGAATTAATAGTCACGTTTAGTTGTCATAGTAACGAGTGCGCATCTAAGCCTAGAAGTCAGACATTTAGTAGTTATTTTATGAATCTAAATTTAGTCTAAAATCATAATCGCAGTCTAACTATGTTTCGGGCTGTATTCTAAAAGGTGACATTTAATTTGAGTCTAAAATGGGAAGTTTGGAATAATGTTAAAAAGGTGCAATGCACAAAAGTCCATTGGCTTAAAGAGAAATTTACGAGAGTCGGTCGGGTCAAATTATCGGGGAGAATTATAGAATTCAGCATGAATATTTGGGAGTTTTAGGTGACCGACACTCCTGAGCTCGGGGACTAAATTTATCGTTCAGTTATTGCTATTAGTGCATTTATGCTGTATTGCACAATTGGTTCAGCTGTATAAATTCTGTATTGTTTGGGCTCATCAATAAAGCCTTTGTTTTACTTGTTGTCCGAGTTTAATGATCTAAGGTTTGGCTTTGTGTTCGTGTAACTAGGGCCCGTAGAGTGATCCCTTAGAGTGCTCCCGAACCTGAGTTAGTGAGCAGTTTTACATTCGACGCTCTAGCGTCAAGTTGTTTTAGTGCGTGCTCTCCGGCATACTTAGGCACCGGTCACGGTTCTTGAGATTAGCCCGCCAGCTCACGCGGAGGAAATAAAACCGGGGGCCGCAGTATAACACTAAACACTTTCCTTGGTCGTGAAAATTTCCAATTGATTGAAACGGACACAGATTTGTTTTACTTCGCCATTTCCGCCGAGACTATTGATGATGCCGTCAGTGATGAAGAACGCGAGGACTATAAATATTTCAAAAAACGGCATATAGCGACGTCTGATTTCGACCAACGCACCCCAGGACTCTTCAAACTGGAATGGGAAGGTGATAGTATGGTGGCGTTGTGCAGCATGACGTATTATGGTTGGTGCCGTGACCCAGAGTCTGCTGAAGAAATCAACACCGAATGTTCAACAAAGGGCCTGTCGAAGTCCACGAACAAAATGACGAAAGAAAAATTCATCAAGACTTTAATAGAGAAAGTGACTCAAGGCGGTACCAACCATGTGGTTCGTGGTCAAAAACAATGAAATGCTGCTGTACCAGCAAGATGACATGCGCTGGCGTACCTGTACCCGAAACGAATTGTGGAAGAAGACAATGTCAGCATTCGACCATTATTACTTTGACTGTGTTGTGTTGTAACATTATAATATGTAGCGTATGATATACATTTGTAATACAATTTTTTGAAACACGTGTGTAGTAGTCGTTTTTTGTGGTTACTAGTAGTTTTGTAGTAATTAGTATGGGGTACATTCGTAGGTTTAACATTGGAGATTGGTCCGTTTTAGTAACAAAACTTGACTTTTTTATTTTAGTCCCTTGGTTTGTGACTTACTATGCGGAATATGCATTAGCTTATGACACATAGATTATTATCATGCTATCCATGTTATTTGTAAAGTTCTTGTACAGAACTGTAATGTAAATATTGTATAAATAATTCTATGCATACAAAAAATAAGAAAAATAAGTAAAAACAAAAAAAGAAGAAATACAAAAAAAGAAAACAGAACACAAGAAAATAATTAAAGTATGCATAGCATGACAGCGGTAGCAGAGAACCTTCACGCGGTGCTGTCGTTAAGGCAATAATGTTAAATTAATCTTACTCTGCTGAAAAACATTAACAAAAAATAAGTAAACTTGTACAAATTTTGCAAACAAACTATACTACAGTATTATGAATTTTTTGTGGTTACAACAATATTTAGTGTGGGGTACATTCATAGGTTTGAGATAGGTCCGCTTTAGTAACGGAGATTGACTTTAGTTTTTTTGTCCCTGGGTTGGTGAGTTAGGACCCGTGGCTGGTCTTGGACAGCTATCGGGCGGTCTGCCTACGCGCGATGGCAGCATTCATCTTTTCCACGTATTCAAGAGAACAACCTAGAAAAAGTGAGTGTCAACACGTTTAAATTAATATTCTTGTCAAAAAACCCTTGTTGATTTGAATATTATGTTACTGTGTTGAACTGGACCAAGTAAAATTTTATACAGAAATACACATAGGAACATATTCAACTTTTTTTAATTGTATATTTCACACCCTAGGGTTTTATCACAAAATATTTAATCATACATTCGCTTAGCTTAGTGTCTACCATTCATTTCTATCCATCCTCTTCATTGTCATTTTCTGTTAGACACAAGTACAAGTAGCTTATTATACTTATATTTTTTACAAAAGTTTCTTAAATTTTATATCAGTGATATTTCAATAACGTCTTCCATTATGGCAGAAAAAACATTTTTAAAGCTTATGTTATGTGTAAGTTTTCCAATTTTTTATATTGTTTAGCAAAGTTTGATGGAAAATATACTAAGACACACGCTGTAATACTTTAATTTCCAGTAAAAAATACTAATTGTATAGTTAGTTTAACAAGCAGCAGTTTTATGTAAATTTTTTGGTGATTTTTTGTCACCAAAAATTAGTACTTACACTACGTTTGACCCTGCCGCTTAAAAATTTTTGAATAATCAAAAACATTTCACAAAAAATAATATTTCATTAGTGTTTTAAAGGTATACTAAAAATTATTAGATGCACACGTATATATCATTATTATTTATAGGCAGCTATTACTAATTATTCAATATTGGTAAACAATTAATTTAGTTCATTTCTCAAGTAATAATTTTTTACCAATTATTTATCTACGTAGCTGATTTTATACGTGGTCACCAAACCGCATAACACTATACTTTTCATATCTGAAACATATACAATAAATAACGTACGTATGTTTTCGAAATTCAAACCACAGCAGTATTAATTTTAAATAAAGTTAACAATGGAAACACCTGCCTTAAGTATATTTGAAATTACAAATCAGTGCATTTTCTAAATCTAACAGGCACCATCTGGCACCACACAGTACATAAATATTTGAATGTGTGTGGAGGGGGGGCGTGGTTTGTATTTCAGAAATATGTTTAATTTAAAATAATTATATGGAATGTTACAGTCAGTCTACAGTACTACAGTCACGTGATATCACCTCAGGACTGGTGGCATTAAACTGGCCATGGTGCATAACCCAGGTGTAGACACTAAAGCCAATCGGACCAATAATCGCAAAGTTAGGTAATCTACTAGTCAGTCACGTGTCGAAGTCACGTGATATGATCTCTAGACCTATGCCATTGAACGCGCCATGGTCGATTACCTAGGTATAGACACTGACTTTAACCCGAACGGACAAGTATTACTAAAGTTATCAAGTCTCAAAGTTCAAGAGGCTGACGTTAAGGTGAACTGTAATTTGCCCCACCCTCTCCAACGTAGCATGTGAGGGTGAAGTTTGGTGGAGTGTAATTACCCCCACCCTCTTCAACATGACTAGTGAGTGTGAAATTTGGTGGAGTAACATTATCCCCATCCCCTTCCGAAGGGGTGGGGGGAAGGGGTGGGGGAAACACCCCTCCACCATCCCTTACCCTCTTCCAGCACATTTTACTGACCCTATACTATTCATGTTTCTTTTGGTAAGTGCAGCTTAAATGACAAAGTCAAAATTAACTTTGCCACCAAACAGGCGCATATTATAAAGGAATTTTCAACACGATGAAAGTAAAGGGCAGTGGGCACCTCTTATTAACCCTTTCATTCTTTTATTAACAAATACGTCCAGCCATTTTTTGGTCCATTTTTCCTGCTGTGTGTGAAACAGCTTTTTATGTTTTTATGTGACAAATGTGTCCATGGATATATTTTGTCAAATTATGCACATAAAAAAATTAGGACACAGAAAAATTCAAGTATGTAGCACAAATGTGATTCTTTCGTATCTGTGTTTTTCTTTAAAAAATGTGAAAAAATAAAGTTTCTGAAGACTTGCAACTTTCTGTGACATATAAGTCACAATAAGACATAAGTAGCTTTATGCTATAGTAGCGTTTTCCATAACAGTAATATTTTTTCTCGAATAACGTTAGGTCCAAGAATTGTACGATATAATATGTTTGTTTTCGACTTACTAAGCGGGTGTGGGATCAATTCAGGCAAAAAAATCAATAAGCATGAGTAAAAGGCGACGGACCTTTAGTGTGAAAGAATATAGACATTATATGGGGCTAATCATTGAAATATTTTTATCTAACTTACACTCCTTCAGTTAAATCCTACAGAAAACTTGTTTGTTACTCGCTACTTATGTAACTTGTCAACTGTGAAATATTATATATCGTTGAAGAGGTCTACTGGAATAGGTAGTTTTGTTCCTTTACCAATTAAGTTTTTGAATGTAGCGGTGCCACAACTTTTCTTGCAACCGAGTGTGATGTGTGAATATTAGCTACGTTTACTAGTACCTAAGCAAGTTTATGTTTTACTTCCTTTAAGGAACGTTGATCGAAGTTATAGTCTATGAAAATGTATTCTCACAGACAAGGCAAGAATGAACCAGTAGCGTAACTATGAGAAAAGCCATGTCATTTTTTTCAAATTTGATATTTTAACCGGAATCTTGTTGGTTTTGATATCGTAGCCATGTTCAGGCATTAGACCCAACAGTCTATTAAAACGTGTGTGTAGTGTAAACAATGACAAAACTGCAAATTACAAAACTGCGCCGCATCCACGGATACGTATTACTTACAGAGCGATACACCTGCCACTTTTTGACACAAAATGAGCATTAATACCGCACTAGCAGTGCTGCATCAGCCAGAATTTGCATGTAGTAATTATACCTTTTTTTATAATCGTTCACACGAAAATCAGACAGCACTTGCTCATTCAAAACTTAGACTGTTGGTTTTGCCGTGTTATGCTGAATTTTTGTTTATTTGGTGTTTTTTGATTTTTTACACTGTTTACTTGAAAGACTATTTACTGAAAATTTCTCTATATGTCTTATTGTGACATATATGCTGCAGTCTCAAACATTCAATATGCAATACGCCGGCAGCTCGCGAACAATTCCAAGCAACTCAAGTAGGTATGAAGTCTTTGCAGTGACCAAACGAAATTTTTCCATGGCCGATTTCAGGGCTTAAAAATGAAAGGGTTAACGCAAGCTGTGTACATTTGACCAGCAGTTTTTGCTAGAAGGGGCAATCTAAACTCTACTTCACCTGCTACAGGCCACATTAAAAATATCCAGGCAAAAGGGATATTTCTTTTGAACAATAGCATCACTTACATTAATCACCGACATGAATGGGAAATACGCATCAAGAAAAATAGTTTACTAAGCCATGAACCCTATTAAACCCAAAAGTTGGAAGCTCACATTAATGTATGTGGTAAACGAACTTCGACTCATTAAATAGCCCTCCAAAGTGTCTAATCGTCAGAAAGCCAGAGACCGGCCAACTAATTTACTACAATACACATGAAAACACGTCCCCTCAGCACAAAAATCATACAAAATTGTCACCAGTTTGAAATAGTTTAAGGTGCTTGAAGTAGTGTAAGGTACAATTTAAGGTTTTTATTCAATAAATAATCAATTAAAACGGCTAAAAGTTAGCTAAATCAATCACATTTTTTCAGCCTCAAGAGATTTAGGTTGCCTTCTTTAAGGTGGTAGTAACGTTTTCGACAGTTTTGCAGGAGTAAAGCTTGACCACTTACGATTAATTTTCAATCAATAATAATACTATGCATATTACTTTAGAAAACTATAAACTATTATGAGCTAAATGCTTGCTAAAATAGCTTGAAACAATCATTTTTAATTTTCACAGAAAATATTTTTCAGCCAGTTACGACAATTTTTTGTAAATTTTATGTTTAGCTAAGCCAAAGTAGTAGCTAGTCTAAACGTCCGTTTATTGAAAAAAGAAAAAATTGACACACGGGCATGTCAATAACCTTCAATTTAGATGCCAAAACTTATCCTTCCGCGTTTTGATTTTTGAAATTACGTCACATTTATGTAACATTTCTTTTTCAACTATAGTACATTACACAAAAGTCCGCAAAACTTGACAACTACTAAAAGGATTTCGTTCAAAATTAGGGATAAATGGGCACACATATGTGTCTACCTTATGCTAAAATTTCAAAAATTTTGTTAGCTTAAATTTTGCTTTACATCAGATTCACTCGCAAAATTCTGTAAAAATGTACTTCCGTGGACTAAATGTCAAGTCTCAATGTTGGAATCATTTCATGCGTTATTTTACACGTTTGTAGACAATTTCTGATGTGTCAATTTTTTTATTTGCTTTAGTTCAGCGTACTGCGTGAAATAATTAGATTCAAAAATTTGTATATTTTCCAAAATTCAAAAAAATTCAAATTTGAAGGTACGTAACTTCTTTTCTGCATCACATAACTGCACCAAACTTGACATTGAAATTCATCCTGTTATTGTCTATGTTGGTGCAAAGAATAAAACTAGTTGGGATTAAACTGTCACTTTTACAAGCAAAACATGAAAAACGCAAAAATTCACGAAATTCGACTACTTTAACAGTGTCTGCTGACAAGCTTGTTACAGATTTAAGCTAAATAATGTGCATAAGGGTGGTTTTAGTCTAGTTCGTTAACGTGAAAAAGACAGCTACTAATTTTATTGAGTCAATCAAAAGTTATGGCAAGTTATAAAAACTGTCGAAAACGTAACTACCACCTTAAACGTCCTTAATTTTACCTTGCCCCCTCGGTTTTCATAATAAATTTTACAACAAATTAGGCTCTATATATACCACTATTTATTTGTGCTATACGTCATTTTCTAGCTATATAGTACATATATTCTTTAAGCCTTTATTACAAGGAAGAACATGTACGCAAGCCTGTAGTCGTAGACATTACCTATTATAACCAGTGGCAATTTGAGAAAGAAGCACAGCGGTGCGGCCTCACTGAACCGTATTCCTGGATATTCTACCCAAATGAAATGTTAAATAAGAAATTAGACCCCAGTCACAAAAGTTCAGTGCTGACGGGGGCTGTCGAATATATACTTTTTGTCTGTAGTATATGTATTTGTGGTACAACTTTATGTGAAGCCTTGTGCATCTTATGTTTTTCCAGTTATATATTGTCTTTTACAAAATAAGCTTTGCGTTTATTTTGTATAAACCAATCGATCCCCCTTTTCGTCGATTGAAAGTTTTTCTTTATTAACACACTCGGATTAGCTGTCATGAAAATATGAAGCATCTCACATAAACGAGTAAGCGACCTCTGAGAAACAGCTGACCCTCAGTTCAAGCTTGGCATCAGTGATGCCAGACTAGCGTCACTGATGCCAAATTGGCGTCACTGCAGCTGATGCCGGCATCACTGCTGCTGATGCCCACGTCACAGGAGGGTAATTTCGATCTCTACTGTACGTAAAGTATTAATAAACTAATAGTAAATTTTACGAAAAGTATTTAGACAAATAATAAGTAGTTGGAAAACATAAAATCGTGGATTAAGTGTGGCGCAATAGCGCCAAACCTATAATAGGACGCAAACACTTTGATTACTTTTTTCCGCAGGGCATTTTTCTTTTCTAGTTGAAATTTTATCTGAAAAGGCAGCGACTTAAGGTGGTAGTTACGTTTTAGAAGTTTTTGCAATAATTCAAAAGTTACTTGCTCGAATATGATCAAACTTGGCACAGACATTGTAAATAGCAATATTTCAGCTAATTTTGACATTTATTAAAACTTTTACGGCTAATTTATTGCTAAGAAACCGGATTTTTTGTGTATTTTTTGAGGACTTACAAAATTGTATGCAAATTTTTGTGGCTCTTACACTAGTCATAAAAGCCAATCAAAAAAGGTCTAACCCAATTTATTTTAAAAATATTTTCAGCTAAAATATGACATATGTATTTCTGTTAGTCGTTCTAGGCGATCCGTAACTTACTCCGTAACTAAAAGTTTTTTACCTCAATTCTGACTTCTCATGCCAATATAACAAAATACCAATAACCACCTTGCACATTAATTTACATGTACATAGTCTCTTATGCATCTATTATACCTGCAAAATTTGGTTAGTATTTGTCACAGCAGCTACGAGCATTGGCAGTGTTAATAAACCCCTTCAAAGTTTGCAAATTTTCTTCAGTCTGCTGAAACGTCATTTTTAAAACTTTTGTCCGCCATTTTTTCAACGGGTACGGGAAAGCTGTGCTTTATGTATTATTAGCTGACCCCAATGAGGCCCTATTTAACTAAATTAAAATTTTTTAAAAAATCTGTCATTTCTGAGCACAATGAGTGATTTCAGTTGAAGTAACCAATATCCTGTTCCGTTCATAAGAATGCGAAGACAGCTTATTGGACAGTACAGTAGCCAAATAAATTTGCCCTACACCTTTTTCAAATTGAGTGAAAAGGTTGATTATTTTTTTAGTTGCAGCCTACCAAAGTCGTAAAAACTGCCGTTTCTTGACTTTTTAGAAAAATTTGACGCAAACTTTTGCTCACTGTAAAAATCTGCTAAATTATTACGTTTAGTTAAGCATACCAGCAGTTTTGTAACACATCAACGTGCCTTTGGTATAAATTGCGTAATAGTATGCGGAATTTTTTTACCACAGTGAAGAAATAACGAAATACGGGGAAAAATGCATAAAATTGAGCTGATGAGCTTCACCAAAATAGTTGGCGTGCACATTATGAGTAACATCGACTCTTGAAAAATTGTAATTTTGTAAACAATAAGTTGATTAATAATATGCAAAAGACCGCTTGTAAATTGATTTAGTAATTGCTACAAAATAGAACATTGAAAAACGCTGCGAAAACGTAACTACCACCTTAAGGGGCCGCGTAAAAATACTTTTACGGAGCACTAAGTCTGAACTGCTTCGGGTTGAAGGTAACTTTTGAGTCCCTAACTTTTTTCAAAATTGGGGAAACTGTAAATTTTACTAGATGCTTGTTGCATAAAGTAGCACTGAATAGGTATAATTAATATTGAAGTGTTTAAAAAATTAGGCGTACTGAACTTCTGTTGAAAGAAATAAGAGGCCCCAATTTAGAAAGAAATAAGGAAATGGAGGCGCCGGGAATCGAACCAGGCCGCCTGCTTCGAAGTCAAGCATGCTACCACTGCACCACAGCCCCCGAGTCTCCTAGGCCCTAATTTTTATTTACAAAAGGGTTCCCCCTTCGAACATCGTTGCGACCCTGCAACGATACTCGGTCGATACTCATGCTCCCGGGGCGAACCCGATGCCAGGCCTCCAATCTTTACTTCAATCACACCACACTTAGGGTTTTCTGGCTCACCCGCAATCACAGGGTTTCTCGATCGACCCAGAACAAATCCCAACCAATACCGAGGGTTTTAACCGGCTCACGTTTAACCGAAACCGAGAGCTTTCTCCAATTCACCCCTAACCGAAATCGAGGATTTTTCGGCTTACCCTTAATTGAGGGACCATACCAGGAAGAGACTATGTATACAGTCATACAGCACCCAGCACGAGTACCGTAAAGCAGGGGTGGACGTGGGTCGAAATTTTTGACCCGCGACCCAACCCAACCCACGGCTCGACACTCGTGGGTAACCCGCGACCCAACCCGCGCCGTAAATTCCGACCCGCGACCCACTTTGACCCACCACTCTATAACCATAACGTACATTACACAGAGGCGTGTAGCCAGGATTTTGACAAGGGGGGGGTCGTACCTTGTCCTTATCCGTACCTGACTTACTAACCGTGTCAAAAATTCAAACGTATAACACGTTTGAAATGACACGTTTTAAATCGTGTTTTCGCCAGAAAATACACGATTTGCAAAAGCGAAAACACGTTTGGGGATTAACTGCGGCAGTCACTTTATGCTTAATTAATCACAGCTATCAAAAGTTGGTGGCCAAGGGCCGTAGACATACATATGCATACGTACGTTTATGCAAAATAAAGCCGCCAAAGTAGCCCGCTAAGTAATAAACATTTGCGCAACTAATTGTTAATGCTGTAAATAAAGTTAATTGCAGTGTCAATCAAATGACACGATTTGCCTTAGCATTTACACGTTTGCAAATCGTGTTTTCAAAACGTGTACACGTTTTGAAATAGGTGTCATTTTTGACACGGTCATATTTAAACTCACTGTTGCGGGGTCTCAGCTCAGCCCCCAGAATTCAATTAGGATTGGCGAAGTGGCTTACATGACAAAATGTTAACTTGGTCGTTTAAAGTAAGTAAACTAACTGTTGCGGGGGTCTAGGGGCGGCAGCCCGAGAAAAAAGTGGAGTTTTTTCTATTTTTTGGACCAATTTGGTCAACTGGAGACGTAATCAACAAAATTTTCCGACAGGTAAATTGAAAACAAAAGATGGGAATTTTATATCAGACAGTATATTACACAAGCATATATAAGCTTTC